>JAVLVB010000557.1:6382191-6408940 GCA_032876305.1 Orestias chungarensis | reverse complement strand
TATATATATATATATATATATATATATATATATATATATATATATATATATATATATATATATATATATATATATATATATATTTTTTATATATATATATATATATATATATATATATAAACTTTCTTAATACAAATTATTAACAAAACATCAACAAGGTACACCCCAGTTACTGATATTGTACTACCACTGAAACAAAGGTCTGTTATTCATGGATGCATACAATTTTACTGCTCAGCTGATCCTCAAGAGTTCAGTTCACTCTAGGCCTAGGTTGCTCCACCTCGTCGTTCAGACCAATCGGTAAAAAACCCTCCCACTCCCTGATTTGACCAGAGCCTAAAAGCCGCCTGAGCCCATTGCGCTGTAAACAGCCCACCACTAGACCAGGCCAAATGGGTCTAATTCTACGTGGCACATTTAGCGCATGATTTAGCTCGCAGATCTACAGCTGTGTCCTCGACAGTCAAGACAAGATCACTTGGGTGTCTCATGAGCATAATTAACCCCTTCATTATGGAAATAAGCAAAAACATTGTGAATAATTGTGTCATTCTGGACTGGCAGGCAGGATTAAAGCAGATGTGATGGTCTGCTTGGATGACTCTAAACTGTCCATCTTGCCAGAGCTAGAGATGATGTCATCCAGCCCACAAGGACCTTGATACAATCAGCAAAAATTTTATTTTATTGTACCCAGAAACAAATAATTATTACTCATTTTTAAAGTGACTGAAATACAAGTCTTTTTTTCACATTACTCATTGTGGCAATTTGAGAGCATAACAACATAATAATAATAATACTAATAATAATGTATACTTTATTGATCCCGTAGGAAATTGTTTTTGGTGGAAACCACACCGGGGCAGCCATTTTGCAGGTGCCAGGTAGGCAGTAGCGCAAAGGGTCTTGCCTAAGGACCCACACTGGATGCTGTGGTGTGTTTTTGCCCTGGGCTGGATATCAGCCCATGAGCTTTGGATTGGAAGTCTAGTGACATTCCAATTGAGCTATCCAGCCGCAACATAAAAACTAAGTTGTTGTTACTGACTAAATGAGTCTTTTGTCTTTTTCGTTTGATTTAGAGTTACATTACAAAAATACCAATATAAGAAATGTAACAGGCTTTTCAGAGAGTTAACCTATATTGTATTTATTTTTTAGTTATATATTAACCTTTCTTTGTTGTTCATTTTGATGATTACCCAGCTCAGCCATCCTTACCCGCCGCAGCCACCCAGCATTTTACTGGGAGTCAATCCTACTAAACACTGACACATGTAATGACAAATACAAAATTATGACTTGTAGAAAAACTTCAGCTTAAAGGGTAATTTTTATTTTCTCTAATGTGATGCTGTAAAGTTAAAGAAGGTAATAGTTCCCCTATTGTGTTAGACAGACATCCTGTAACATTGAGCTTTTTGAAAATTAGATTAAGATAACAATTAACCAGATGTACTGTGACTGTTTTAGCCAAGCTTTAGGGAATTAAATCAAATTTAAACATAAAATGGGATGCATTTATACGTTGGCAGATGATATACATTTTCTCAGGAGACCAATGTTAAGTTCGGTGCTCTTTTGTTAGGCCAAATAGAGTTTATGTTATAAAATTAAGTTATGTTTGTTGAGCCTTCTGGCTGTATCGCATATGGTTGGTCTGATCATCTCCATTTACTTTGTAATTTCCCTTTCCGGGAACAATTGCCTTCATGTCTAATTAAAAACACTGGATTCCGTATTGATGTTTGTTTTTCTTTCTATCATATACTGACATTTCCTAAAAATGGAAATGGGGTCTAATAAAAATCTCCAGAATTACTATGTAATAAATGATATCAAAGATTTTTGTAATTTGTATGACTGCATATGTCCATAATTCATGAAAACTAAATTGCAGGTGTTGTGAATGAGTTGTTTGCATTTAACATGGTTTGTAAGGTTTTTGCTTTAGAATTTAATAAGACAGATGGGCCTGTTTAATGCGTTACCTTTATTGCCAAAGAAAGAACCCAATCTGTTTCTCACATTTGCCAACAACTCACACATCTATTATACTTACATTCCTCCATTTGAGATGTCTGGTGTTTTTTGTTTTGTTTTTCTTTGCCTTTTGCCTCCATTTGTTACAGTCAGTGATGAAAACAGAATGCACCTGAGCCCCCTTTTTTTTCACAGCCAGAAAATGAACTCAACAGGGCTGTATTGCAGGCATCAAGTGAAAGGAGAAAGCGTGAACTCTCGGTGCAAGGCTTTTACTGCAGGGATTATTCTGTTCTGCCTGACAGTGAAAGTGAGTCACGGAGCAGACAGCCAAGGTCTCGGCGGAGAGAGCAGAGAACAGAGATGATCCACCTGTACTGGTCCTCTCAGAGGGCAGGTGAAGGCAGAGCTATGTACTTTTTAAATGACACCAGCACCTCGGCAATAAATGCCATTATAGACATTCCGCTTGTTCCATCTCATGGGGGTGATTTGCAACTCAAAGGTGGAAAGAACAAAACTTAAAAATTAAGATAGGAATGAAAGAAGATCATTTTGGATGTAGATGCTACTTGATAAATGTTGAGCATCATTGACTTAAATGATATACCAGTAGATGTGTGTAAAACTACTCTTGGATATGAACCCACTAGGTTCCTAACCATGGAGCCCAACCAGATCAGATTTCTATTGCAGTGTTTGTCATAAAACACAGATTCATTCAGCCCACTCTCTGTCTTAAACTGTTTAACCAAAGTGTGCGCCTCTTCACTGTAAACGTGTTTTGTTCATTTAACGAGGGGTGTAGAAAATCTGCCCCTAGAAGGGCCATGATCTTCAAATTTTATATTTGCAATTTTTTATTAACAGTTTGTCCTTTACATGCCTAGAGCGCTCTAAATACACTCCATATGAAGCATGTCCTTGGTTATAAATATTATTTGATATTGTTGTGTTGAGGATTGAAAGTAGGCTTACGATAGGGTCTTTAAACAAAAATTCTGTTTTTTACCTTTTTTATTTTTTTCTAACACAAAATGCCGTAAATGTATGAAAATTACATGTGATCGAAAACAAAAAAGATCTATAATTATAAAATGGAAGAAACACAAAACATTTTTATTAAAATTTGTATGAATATATAATTCGCTGAGAATCTGAATATTGGGTTTTATTTTTTCTATAGGCCAAATTTATAAACACTAACAGATATTAAAGGTTGATTTATTTCACTCTTTATGTAATGAATCAATAAAATGCATAGGATTAACATTCTGAAATTAATGGTAACATCTCTCCTAAAGATTTTTAGGGTTGCTCTCATACGTCGTCGACATAACAATAAAAAAGTGCAAATGCAAAAAGAATATTAAGACACTAAAAACTGAGTGAGTTGAAGAAGATGAAATCAAGGAGAATACACCATTGTCACCAAGGCTAAGGATCTAAAGATCTCAACCACTCTGGTGGTTTTTCCGTGATGCATTGCTAAACTGAGAAAGTAAAATTATACTGAAAAACAAGTTGTATAATTGTGTTTCAATACTTTTCTAGACTTCTGTTTTGTTCATATTTCAACAATTTATAATACAATCATGTAAGTATAAGCACGAAAATGTAATACTGAATTTCTATCCGCTTTTTTACAGATTGTCTCAACAAGGTTGTATAATACTGGATTACATATTTCCTTATTGTTGCCCATGTCTGATCAGACTGTTCGGAAACAAAAGAGACTCAGGTGGAAGCAAAGCAGTCACACAAATAAATAAGATTAAGTAATTAAGTAAAAGAGATTGTTTGAAAATCGGATTAATTTGCCTCTAAATGCAAGTCACATTTATTTTATTGTAATGGAATTGATGTTAAACCTTGTAATTCAAACTGGAACAGAAAACACAAGGCATATATATTATGAGTTAACAGGGTTGGTTCCGATAAATAATTAGAAACAGCTGGTTTCTTGTGACAAATTAAAATATTAACATGTGTGCATGTTGGTAAATGTAAGCTTGCATGTTTGTGGTTGCATCTGTGCGGAATGAACAGCATGGCTATGTGCAAACCGTTATCACTGGCTGTACATGCTGCACAGCTTAAATGTTTTTGGGCATTACATGAATATGCATAAACGCACTTTTGTGCACGTCATCACCAGGACTTTGCCAGGGACTCAAGCTAAATAATCCTGCAGGTGACACCGTGCAAAGCAGAAGCTAAGGTCAAGTCACATCAGATTTATTTTTAGAGGGCTATGTATAACTAAGCTGTTTGTAAAACAAAGGTCTGCAGCTGATATGGCTGTTGGATGACAAAAAGATAACCGTGTTTTTGTTGGTAGGACTAAGGGTTAAGTTGACAATATGATAGACAGTTTAAAAAGCAAATTTCCTCATCGTCTAGTGCTGCAAGTAAGAACCAGAGAGAGTGAAAATAATTAAGAAGCACAGTATCACCACTATGCATAACCTTCCTAAAAGTTTTACCTTGCCCCCTTCAGAAACAATCTTCCACTCAGTTTTAAAATCTAGTTTTTTGTTGTTTTTTTGTATATCAAATATGTGGCATATATTGGTGAACTCACTAGCCAATGCTCTTTAGGAATTGAAGAGCCACCTTTGCCAATAGCAAACCTCTTGAGGTTAGTCAGACTGGATGGGATGTGTTTGTAAGCAGCAAAAGTTTTCAAGTTTAAACACTTGTACTAACCTATAGACAGTTAATGCGGTGGATTATTGCAAAAATGTATTAAACAAAAGCCAGTGTTAACAGACACAGATTGATGATTGGGGCTTGGGAAAATTCTTCTCATTGTCACTTCTCTCTGTAAACTTGTTTTGAGAGTACCAACTTCTTTACTATCGACCTCTGTACATTTTCAGATGATGTTCACCCCGTTCGTAGCTCGGAATATAGTTATTTTTGCCTAACTCTGTTATATTGTTTTTTTGTTTTGTTTTTTCTCCTTTGCCGGACAGCTGCATTTATTTTAGATTAAATTATATGAAATGTTTACCACTTTCTAATCAGGTGTTGTCTGAAACGTTCTGCTAAAACTGTTTTTATTGAGAAACATACAGAAGTTTAAAGGTAATAGAGCAAAGAACACTATAAACACATATATGCCAACGTTTTCAGACCCATTCCACTAACAACAGCTTGGTTACGCATTTAAAAAGCAGGAGCTACAAAAAATCTTTCAAGATCTCTAAACATTTTCACAGTTTAATGCATTCCACAGTTTCAAATGTCATTGACGTTAACTGACTATAAAGTTTAATGACAAAATACAATTTGCACAAGGGCAGAAAAATGTACCCAATCAATAATAAAAAGGTAATCAAACTGTTAATTAAATTGATTTATTGAGCAGTTAAATGGACTAATTGTTGTTGTAAATAGCTAAACTTGTGTTTTTAGAGTCCCAATATTTTGACTGGATAATGTTACATCAATAATGTATGAAGTGTTACAGCAGACAGTTTTTTTGTTGAAAAATATACTGAGATTGTGAGGATATTTTTTATGTACATATTATGGTTCTCTTTAAAACATTTTTATTTCTTATTTAATAAATACATTTGTTTCATCATTTTTGATTTTTTAACTCATGGATCAATGTTCCCAAAAATTCTACTATATTTTCCACTACATTTACAGGTAAATATGTGCTGAGCAAAGACATCTGAACCTGGATGGTTTTTACACCGTATTGGTGAAGTATTTTGGGTAAACTTAAGAGCAAGGTGTGTTCTCTATCACTGGTAATATTGCGTCTGAATCTTCCAATCACTTTGAGAATGGAGAAAACTTTCTACTGAGAGATTGTTATATTTTAATACCACGCATAGTGGCATCTAAATCCTTGGAGGAGCCTGAAAGTCCATACTGACAGCAACTTTATGGCCTAAGACCTAGGTGGATGTAAGATTTCACACAGCGGACCAAACATGATATGTGATCCCCTAGCTTCATGCTAGAGTAATGCGATCTTCTGGACCGGCTTCTGGCAGTAACCAAAAAGCTTGTTTGCATCAAGGCAACATCATAGTAATTAATAATTTCTTGATTATCATCTGTAGCAGCTGATTGTAAGGTGAATTCTTAACATGTACATATTAGGTAATTCTACAGTTTACCGTTTTACAACCCAAAGATTTCCATTTCATCTTTCAGCTTTTTGTTTTTATTTTATTTTAATTTTATTATAAATAATGTTGGAAACAAAATAAAAGAACTCCAATTTTAATACTTTACAATAAAATCGAGTTGATGATTTAATCCCAAGTGGTCAAAAGTAATCTACATTTGGATGCAGATCCTGGCTTTAATTTATTCAATTCTAGGTTGAAAATTGTTGTCTTATCAAATCACTGGATCTTAATTTCAATTTAGTGAGTAGTGGTGACTGGGTCCTGGTGGATTCCTAACCCTAAGGTGGTGGGCTCATTGGGGAAACGTGCTGCTTTTGTGTAAATTGTGGTCAAGGTCAGTAAGATCTTGTAGTAGAATGTGAATAATTTGTACTGTAGATACCATAGACATATGTTTGTTTTGTTTTTTAAAGAATTTATCAGTGTCTTGCTTGCCTTCACAGTGACCCAAGGTTTTCAATTAAGCTTAGCAGCTACCACTGGTAAGAGCATTGCACAGTCCTATTTGTAGTTACCAGGAAGGTTTTGTGTGAACGTACAAAGTTTTAAACGTTGTTGTTGTCGAAACAAAATGACTGAATGAATGAATGTTGAAATACGGTTTGCGTGGCAAAAGTAAAATTGCACTTATGAAAATGATGATGTCAAAGTTTCACCATTAATCAATTCAGAATGCATGTTACACCGGCTAAACACATGACAGTTAGGCTAATTCGGCACTCTAAATTGTCCTGAGGTGTGAGTGTGAGTGTGTGCGTGTGTGTGTGTGTGTGTTTGTGTGTGTGTGTGTGAATGGTTGTTTGTCCTGTATGTCTCTGTATAAACCTGTGATGGACTGGCTACTTGTCCAGGGTGCACCCCCACCTCTTGTCCAAAGTGAGCTCAAGATAGACACCAACAAACTGTAGCGACCCCACAAGGATAAGCGGGATGGATAATGGATGGATGGATGGATGGATAAAAGTAAAAAGATATGAAAGAATAGGGTGGAATAGAAATGACAAACATTTCTATTAGGAACTTATCCTGTTTAATTCCTAATAGAAATGTACCTTTTTGCTCTAACTCTGAACCATGTTTTCCTTTAAACCATTCCTAACGTTAAAAAATACAAATGAAAATGTTTTATTCCCATGAATCTAGATTAAGTGTGAAGATGCATCTACATTGATTTGTTGAAATTTATTTTTCATGTTGGTTCTTTTTTCCTTTAAAGTCACTTTTAAGGGATGTGATGCGCAACGAAACATTGTGCCAATACTCAGGAGTCTGCTGAATCCTGCTGAAGGTCTTGTGCACCAGATGAGTGCTTTCATTTGCCTTTTTATAGCAGTTTTTTGTCTCAGTCTTCCTTGGCCTCCATGGTTACTGTAATTGCTATTTTGTAATTACACTGAGAAAAGAGCTGCTTTCTAATGACCTTCCTCTCCTCTGTGGACATGTGTTATTTAAAGTTTTATATTACTGTTTCGTATCCCGTTCTTTTTTAATTTGACACTTGAGAGTATTTCCGTAAGAAATGTTTAAAAAGAGTGCTACTGTATTGCTGTTCGGATAATGTTTCATTTTCAGTTATTAGTAAACATCTTTACTCATCATTATGAAGAGGGTTACACTAATAACTTAATAAGTTAGTAGAATACTTACATTTTGGTATTTACATAGATTGGCTCTTTCTGTAAAACAATACTTTGTTGGCTAATCTTTGTAAGTTGTTTATGTAATTCTAAGATACATTTTTTTCAGAAGTATTTGTCAGGAGAAGTGCAATAAATAGTCCACCAAAAAAAAATGCTTGCTATGTAACATGATCTGGGGTTTTCGTTTTTCATAGTGTTTTTGTTAAAGTAACAGTAAATAACTTTTCAACCTTCATAAAATATTTTACTAAGAAACTTTGAGGAGGGTGTCAGGAACCCTACTACACAAAACAAATAAAAATGTACTGACTGCTTTATGGCATAGCTCACTTCCCCAGTTTCTTATTTTCAACAGCATCATATGACATTGTTTTACCACAATTAGATTCATCACCTCATCGCTATTCCTCTTTTACACAGCCACTGGAAACAGGAATGTAGTCCAATCCAACGGGCAACCGGGAGATCAGGATTTTATGACGCTATCCGCTGGTCCTTATGGGAAATTTAGTCTTCTTCACGCAAAACACTACTGCTTTTGTCCACACTGGCTGCCAAAATCCACCAAAACTGAAACCTCTTAACTGTTGCTTTAAGTAAATCATTTTTAGACGTTTTATACTTCATTCCCCAACACATATGCCTTTTTTTTTGTTTAACAACTGTCTCTTAGTAGCCTAAATAAAAAGGTTTTAAAACAGTTCATCAAGGTATTGTTTTTACCGAACAAAAACCTTTCATCTTAATATGAGTGGGTTGACTTTTGAAAATGAAAATAGATTCTCACAAGAGAAAGTCAATAACTTCCGTTTAAGTCCAATCTTTATTAGCTCAGAAGAAAAATTCAATCCAGGTAAGCTAAATTAATTTCAACACAGTTTAAATAATATCAGTAAAACAATTAAATATAATAACATCTAAAGTACCACATTCTTACTATGAAGATTACAGATAACTGTCTGTCTTTGTGTCAGAAGACAATTTTAAGATAGCTTGCCGTCTCTTTCTGACTTTCTATCTCTATTACACACACACACACACACACACACAATTTCAATTACCACAGAGATGCAAAAAATCCGATGCAGGCTCTCGGCTCAAACATCATGCAGCATGTTGTTTGTTCTTCATGAGCAAACACAAGACAACACCTGGAAAAATCTCAAACAGAGATTTACACCTTTCCTCTGCATAAGGTACTGCTTAGTAGATACAGCAGGTACAAATCACACATACTTAATGAGGTTTGGAATTAATTCAATTTGAAGTTAGATGGGAGTGGTGAATATTAATGTTATATTAAGGTTAGAAAGCCCAGTCATGCACTGTGATGAGACTTAATTTCTAGCTTACATGACTGTAGTACCCAATTTGTGAAACATTCTTTTGTTGAAGAATCTAGGGTCAGACTGGAGCTAAGAAATCCAGGTTCAGGTTCCCTGTCTTTTTTCATATTTATTTTTTACGTAACTTTACCTGATATCCCATCAGTTCATTATACTTGGAACCAGTACTCATTCATTCATTCAACAAGATTAAGTTGTTCAAACGCCCCACGCCCAAACCCCGCCCACCACCCGGTGAACGGTAATGTTCGACAACAATATCCCACTTTTTTTATTTTTTTTTCCCTTGTCCTGTTCAGCATCTTGGCTAGTAGAATGAGTTTCTGGCTGCCATAGTAGTGCTTAACAGATTTTCTTTTCCAAGTGAGGCTTTATAGAGCCTCCCTTGATTCCCATACCTTAATCATTTATTGATTACTGAGGTGTTATATACATTGTAAAGCTAAACATGACTGAGGGGTGGGGGGGATCCACAGAGTGAAAGGGAACATATACACATGCCAATATTTAAATAGAATCTAGTAAACAAACAAACAATAACAAAAACAAACAAACAAAACAAAGGAACCAAAAAACTACTGAAGGATCCTTGGAAAAATTGCAAAAGTGCAATGAATCATACCTGTGGAGATATAATTAGCAGAAAGCATAGCAAAGACAGCAATGTATGTGGCACATAACACATAAAAAAATATGAGGCAAACTTGGTGTTGTTATTAAACAGATCGGCACTGTTAAAGTGTTTTGACCTCTATAGTGTGATTGCGTGTGAGCATGCGGAAATTGTGATGCAGGTATTCCATGAATTATGCACAGAGATCAGACAGCTCACCGCAGGGACACCACGCACCCGCCCAGAGGACCACAGAGGGGGCCCGGGGTAGAGACCCCCGCGGCCATGGAGTAGAGCCTCCAGGGTACTAGGAGCAGCACCCTACCCATCCCGCCAGGCACGGCCCAGGGCCGGGACCCAGGGCCTGAGCGCCCCCAACGAGAGACAGGCGACCCCAGACAGCCAGCCGGGGCGGATTGATACAAGCCCCTGCACCCCCAGCACTGAACTCCAGGACCCAGTCCGTCCTAGGAAGGGGCAGGGCACGACCCGACTCCCACACACACACACACACACACACACACACACACACACACACACACACACACACACACACACACACACACACACGGGAATAGCATGGGGAGGAAGAGGATACCAAGTCACAGACCCAGTCCCACCCACATTCATACACAATCACAGTCACTCACTCACTCACTCACTCACACAGTCACTCAAGGTATAGATGGGGTTGGTGGTTGGGGGGGACCATCCTTTGGTGCAGCCCAGTGGGCAACCCCCAGGACAAGAAGCACCCCAACCGACGCAGTCTCCACCGCCCCGAGCCCGCAGACCAATTTCCCACCACCCCGCATAGTACCCAGGAAACAGGAGTGCAGAAACACCTTTCCCCTCCCCCCTCTGGCCCGAAATGTTGATGACTAGAATCTAATTAAAATGGTAGGGAAGGGGATATGGAGGGAAGCATGCCACAGTTTGCAGACAGTGGAGCTCCCCCCCAGCCCCACCCCAACCACAGGCCCTCAGTGTCAGGACATGCAAGGAGCCTGGAGCCGCGCAGAACCGGCAACGTGATCACCGCTCTCCAGCTGCAGCACAGCCCCCGCCGTGTGTGGTGTGTGATTTGTGGTATGCAATAGTGACTAATGTGCATTTAAGAATGTGGGAGAGTGGTTCATGGAGTGCGACAAAGGGCCACTTCACCCCACTCCAGAAACCACACATCTCCGCCAAAAACCCTAAGTGTGTGGGTGAGTGTTGTGAACTTGAGCCAGAGAGAAAAGGGCAGTAAGGTGTGGGAGAACGGGAGCTGCGGCGTTGCCCCGGGGCCCACAAAGGCCCCATCCACCCACCCGCAGCAGCACCACCCAAGGGTCACCAATGGAGACCTCCGGAACAGATACACGGTGCACCAACTGGGAGCTATCCAACCCCTGGACCCAGATGTGCACCCGCTGCCCCGACAATAACATCCCCCCAGAGCCAACTCCAGCAACCTACAGCAGTGAGACATTGACCCACCAACCCAACTAAGTGATGGAGCTGATTAGAGAAGACCAGAGATTGCAGGTATCAGTCAGATGATGTTTTGAAGAGACAGACATTGTTATACTGAAATGATCTAATACAAGGTCCCTAACTTGACAAATAGATAAGTTCTTCCTATTTTTCCAGTTTAGGAGAATAGTTTTCTTTGCAATACATAGGGCAGTGCACAGTGCACAGTGCACAGTACCATAGTGTATGGAAATAATCATCAGGTGTGTTATCTGTGCACTGTGAGCAGATATTTGTTTGTTTAAGACCCATCTTAAACATCCTTTGTCCTGTGTAATGAGTTCTGTGAAGAATCTTATATTGTATAATTTGTAGATTTGGGTTTCTTAGGATTCTATAGGTGTTACAGCATATTAGCGACCAAAAATTGTGATCTGATTCTAACAATAAGTCCGTCTCCCATTTTAAAGATGGTAAAGAAATGGAATTGTCTATCTTGGATAATAGTTTGTATATTTTTGAGAGGTATTTTGGGAAGCCAATGTTTAAGAATTCTGCTACCCTGCAAGGGAGTTGTAGATCTAGTTGCTTAACAATGTATTTTTCATTATTTACTGCCTTTATTTGTTGGTATTCTAAGAATCTGTTGCTATTTATTCCATATAGTGTTAGAAGTGTATCAAATGAAATAAATTTACCATGTTGATCTATGTGGTCCAGAGTCTTTATTCCTTTGTTTTTCCATACTGTAAAGTTTAGCATTTTTTTGTTTTACAGGATGTCAGGGTTGTTCCAAATGGATGTTAATTTACATGGAAAGAGTGAGGATTTGGTTATTTTAAGAAATTCCCACCAGGCTGTCAGAGAGGAGCTAATGTTGATACCTTTAAAGCATTTATGATGTTTACTGCTCTGGCTAAGAAATAGTAAATCACAGATTTCCAGATTATCACAGAATGTTTGTTCTATATCCATCCATTCTTCATCTCGTGGGTTACTTTTAAACCAATGTGAGGTGTATTGCAATCTGTTACCTAGAAAATAGTGCAAGATACTTAAACCAAGCAGAGGATAGCCTTGTGGGAATCGTTGAAAATATGTAGTTTACTTTAGGAAAGACAATCATCTTTATGGTGGCTACTCTGCCAATGAGTGATACAGGCAGGGGATTCCACCTCGTAAGATCGTCTTCAATTAGTTTTAAAAGTTGAATGTGATTTAGCTTTGTCAGCTCTGAAAGCCTGGGCGGGATGTTTATTCCCAGGTATTTAATGTTTCCTGACTTCAGCATATTAGTTAATATATACTGAGGACTGCAATTAACTAGCAGATCTATAGATTTTGACCAGTTAATTGAGTAATCAGGAACTGCAGAGAATTTGTTCATTAGTGCAATAGTGTTAGTTTGAGAGATCCGTGGATTCTGGAGGAAAAGTTATACATCATCCGCATATAGACTTATCTTATGTTCAATATTTTTGGACTGAATGCCTTTTATATCTCTGCTTTCTCTGATGTCAGCTGCTAGGGGTTCGATAAATAGTGCAAAGAGTGAAGGGGACAGTGGACACCTTTGTCTGGTGCCCCTCTGCAGACTAAAGGTTGGAGAATTTTGATCATTGGTTCGTAAAGAAACATTTGTAGAGCTATACAGAATTCTCATCCAGTTTATAAATGATGAACCAAACCCAAATTTGTCTATTACTGCAAACAGGAATTTACATTTTACACATTCAAATGCTTTTTCTGCATCTAATGAAACAATTACGGCTTCCAGGTTATTGATAGTAGAATAGTCTATAATATTAATTAGTCTGCGCATATTAGTGGAAGATTGTCTTCCCTTTATGAAGCCTGTTTAATCTGGATGTTTTAAAAGAGGTATTACTTTTTCCAGTCTTCTAGCAAGAGCTTTTGAGATTATTTTGAGATCTACATTTATCAAGGATATTGGACGGTAACTGGATGGGAGTACAGGGTCTTTCCCTGGTTTCTGGAGCAAAATAATATTAGCAGAATTCATATTTGAGGTAATTTAGTTTTTCTCTTTGATTTCAGATATCATCCTATAGAATGTTGGTGCTAGTATAGTCTAAAATTCCTTGTAGAACTCAGCTGGGAAACCATCTGGTCCTGGAGCTTTATTATCAGAAAACTGTAGTAAGGCTTCATGGAGCTCACCAACTGAAAGAGGAGAGTCTTGACATGTTCTTGTTGTAATTTTGGAAGATTAATATCAAGAAGAAATTCTTCAAGTGTTATATCTGATGGATCATTGCTTGATGAGTATAAGTCTTTGTAAAAATTCATAAAAATACAGTGAATCGCATCAGGGTCATGGGTAACAGATCCTGTTGATTCTCTTATAGACGTGATATTTGCTTTCTCTTTATTCATTTTTAATTGGTTTGCTAGAAATTTTCCAGAGTTGTTATTATGTTCAAAATTTTCCAAACGAAGTCTTTGAACCATAAGCTGTTTTCTTATCTTATATTTCATTCATTTCCAATTTGCTATCCTTATTTTGGCTACGCCTCTTTGTCTAGAGTTGTATCCAGCTGCAAATACATGAGGAAACAGAGCTGTGGACAACACATCAGCTGTTGTGTTCGGTAAATGAGTTTCCTGTAGTAAAACAACATCAGCCTGTAGATCCTCTAACCGATTACGTATTTTTAATCTCTTCTCTCTTGTCCCAGCTCCACGCACATTCCATGTAACAAACCTTAACCCAGACATGCTCATATTTGTACCGTGGGTGTTGGATGCTTATTGACAAAAACGTGTGCGCCATTGTGCGCACATGCATGCGCAACCCAGTGTGTGGCGCTTGTGTGCGTGTGTGTGCCCTCTATGCTTCATATTTATGTGTCATAAATAAGTGTGACTGTGCGCGCCGCTCCAGTGTGCCGCTGGCTATGCGCGCGTCCCTGTCCATCCCCAGCTGTGAGCAACAGTGTGTGATCGCATGTATATAAACAATATCCCACGGTACTATAATGTTAACGCAGCTAGTTGTGGACTTAGAAAAAAGCAAGAAAGCACTGCAAGAAAGTGTGAAGAGAAAAAAGAAAAGACAGGAAAAACAAAAACAAAACAACCAACCATATTATAACTTGTTTCAGTTGTGAGACGGGCAATGATTTAAACCGTTATTTTATATATTTTATCAGAACTTTCTTTAACTTATTATATAAGCTACATTTACATTAAGCATATGATGACAAATGTGATGTTTTTAACTGTGTCCTCTGGTAATTTCAACTGCTTCTGAATAAAATCCTTAATAACTGCCTCCGCATTCTCCTAAGCCTGCTCGGGGATTCCAGCAAACACCAGGTTTTTCCTCATACTCCGGACTTGCAGATCAATCATATTTTCTTTTCTTTTTTTCTTTTCTTCTGAGATCCGGCTCATTCCCTCAGTGAGGGATTTCACCGACTCTCACGGTGGCATTCTCCGCAGCCAGCAACTGCGGAGTTGCTGGTTGAACTCCCGTAAGGCCTGCAACTCCCTGTGTAGAACCTCCACCAGGGGCAGACGATCGTCGAGGCGGGAAAGTTTATTGTCGATATATATAAGTACCTCTTCAGTGTCCTTTCCGGCTGGAGAAGTCGCTCCGGGTGACTCTTCGTTGCAGCTTCTCTTGGAGCTTGACGGTGTTTTGCTGGATGCGGGAGTCTGGCTGGATTTCCCCAATGACGATTCTCTCGAAACACTTGTCAATATACTCCTGTAGGCACTTAATGTCATCCTCACTATTCTGCAGAATGCTTCAGGATTTATACTTTTTTGTTGATAATTTTTCTTAATTACTAAATAAAGCTGTCAAAGTATATATTAAATGTTTGTCGCATCAGATGTGCGCCATGTTTTTGAAATTTTTGCCGGAAGTCTCACAGAATCTCGCGATACTACAGCATACTCCTGCCCTCACACCATATTCCTGCCCTCACAGCCAAGGTATGATTAAAATGACCACATATCATATAAAACATATAAAGTATCCCACTTTTTGGGTATCTCACAGAGCAGTATTTAATCCATTTTACAGAAATGGAAAAGGTATAGCGCAACTGCAGACCCACAAGTACATGATACTCCACCTGCAGTCCCAGTAAAGAGAGTGTACTTTAATCAGCTTAAAACATCAACAAAAAGAACCTGTGCAAAGGACAACGACTAAATTTACCTTAAAATCTACTCAAGTTTGCTTTAATGAATATTTAATTGTTCCTTTAAATACATCACAGCATGTTATGAACTGTAAAATCTCACATAAACAGCTTACAAACTGATTATGTAAATACCAAAGAAGGTTACTAATGAAGACAAAATGAGCTGAACAAATGAGCATAAATAAGCAAAGAACAAACAGAGTATAGCATGTAATATATGATAACTGGAATTTAGAAAAATAAATCTTTCAGACTAAAGAATTGTTTGCTTGATTGTTATGTACAGAGGCATCAATATTCCTCCAGATATCTGCATCTTATTTCTCTCTTTTACCACCCAGAACCAGTAGAAAATCTAATCACTCTTCCTTCATGAGCAAAGTAAACAAAGAACAGAAGCTTCTTTTTTCTCATTGCATCCTGTTGACAGCAGAGGTGGGGGTGTAAATACAGAAGTTCACCCGCAACCTGCTCCTACCTCTAATAAATACCATTGTTTGTGTCGTTTTAATACAATTAAGAGATGTTTTGATCTGAGCGGTTTTACTTTTATCCGCCGTCAGTAATGAGGTGCGAACTTCTGATACTCCTCTCTATTTCTGAACTCTAGAGACCATCTATCTGACTGAGAGAGAGAAAAAAAAGCACACCATGCAGAGAAAAATAGGGAGGTGAGGAGGGAGGGAGGGGTGGAGGAGTGACAGCAAGAGAAAGGGAGAAAATACACACATAACAAAAAGACGAGGGGGCACCTCAACGGGGGATAAAAACTGTTCTATATAGAACAAGACAGCTCCGCCGTCTCTGTTCTGTACCTTTCTGATGTTCACCATGTTTTCATTAATGCACAAAAACACACTCAGCTTTCTATGTCAGAGTAGCATATTAAATATGCACTGAGCTAAGTCATGTGAACATGGAGGTGGTGATGTTTGTGGTTATTTTTACTGTCAGGTATAATATTGCAGCAAAGCTTCCTCTCAAATAGAACCACCTTGATTTTGTGTTCTTACGGGAAGGATGAGATTCCAGTCCTTTCCAGGTACCTGACTCCAGTTGGGTTGGAAATTACATATGCTATTCCAGCAAGGAGCATGCCGTAAAATGACTTGCAAATTCAAAAAAATGAAATAATGTTGTGTAAAAAAGGTTGACATGACTTGCCATGCTTGCTGTTCATGCACTTTCCGTGAGATGTGGCTATACCAGGATCAAGCATGTATGTCATTAAAACCTGAGACTATATTAAGGGGATGCTCAAACCTATAATACTATCTACTCAAGGAAACATGAAGAAACACACCATGTGGCATTGATTAAGAGGGGAATTCAAACTCTTTAAAGAATCTTTAAAAAAAATCATGTTATTCAAATATCGGAAAACTCTTGTGATAATTTGGCAGAAGAACTCAAAGATTTGGATATTTTCCAAAACTTCCTGCACAGTAATTTTGAAGAAATTTGCTTTTCTGAAAAGCAGGAAGTTGTAGATGTCATTGAAACTCCTCCCTCGTGCATCTTACCCTGCAGCCTCATATATATTTTTTTTGCCTTGTGTCGTTTTTTTATGCCAAACTCCACTTTATATTATAACCACAGATTCTATTTACTTTATTTGGATTTTATTTTAGACACCAACACTCTGTAGTCTTTGTACTAAATAAAGCATTATTCTTACCACAAACACTTAAAACTGTGAGTTAAAAGAAAAACAGCACATGATGAATTAAAAAAAATATTGCAGTGAGAATACACATTAATGTCCATTAACCTCCAGTTAATGGACCAACAGGTCTTGATAATAAGTTCTGCCTTTTTAAAATATTATTCATGCTAACAATTAAATGCAATAATCCCCAAAAAAGAGCATACATACCACAAGCCATATTTTATGACAATGCTGTGTATGAAACATTTTCTTACTTTCACTTTTTCTATCATTAACATTAATATAATATTATATGACAGTAGCTACAGAAACAATTTACAGACCTACAAATAAAAATATATAAATTATGCTCTCATTTCATTTTCTGTACCCGTTGGCTGTGAGGTTACAGGTTTATGACAACAGTGGTTGAAAGATAAAAACATAAAAGTTTTTACTTTTTAAAATGGAAATATTGATCTACTGGGGCCTCATTCAAATTAGTCCAGAGGGGTTAAATAAGCAAAGCTTTGGTGCAGCTGACCCAGTATGTAGTCGTAGTAAAAATCTGACTGATTCTTTTGTGTAATTCATGTGAAAATTAAATAATAAGTTACAAGTAGACTTAAAAGGCAACATACTAATTCTTTGTTAGTTTCATTTGTTCTCAAAAAGACAATGCAGAAAATCTTTTTGAGACCAAGCTCCCTTTTGATATGCTTGCATCAAATCTTTGGAGTAGATTTTTTAGCTATGGATTCATGCTGTGAACCTTCAGTTCTAACACACCACAGAGGTTTATTTGCTGGCTCTAGATCGGCTGTCGGTAGAGGCCACGTTAAATCTAAAAGCAGTTTTGTTCAACTGTAACATCGTGACAGGGCACATCACCGTTCAGAAATTACAAATTTTTACAAGGTGAAAGAGGAGCACAGTATTGATGTACATGATCAGTAAAAGTTATAAGACAGGTGGTGACATTCAATCTATACCTACTTGAAATCTGAAGAGCCAAAGGGTGCCAACAAGAGACAGCCACCACAATAATTGTAAAACCAGAAGCAGGATGGGTCTGAAGTTACTTCTTCTGGATTTTGAAGTGCAGTGCAATTATTACCTCAAGCTCTTGGCATGTTTTGAATGTGAAGCTTTAAATAAAATTGGCTGCAAGGACTCTAAAACAACTTCAGTCAAAAATAGGAAGAAAAAGTGAAACATTAGAAAAAATAACTGATTTTAGTTAAATTTAAGATATGTATTACATCATAAAAAGCACATTTAAAAAATATAGGAAAGTAGTATGATATGAAGATATCAAAACTGTAAGGTGTCGATGAGGGCGGCAGCTGTTGTGCCTTGAGCACCTTTCTGATCATTTTACATGGGCTTCACATTGCCGTGTCGTGGTTGAATTTCATACGAGAGACATATACTAATAAAAATTGTTCCATCTTTATTTTACCCAACAACTGCTGATGCGTTCTAACCCAGCAATATCCTTCAGGGGCTCTCCAGCAACAGCAACAAAGGATGCCACCATTATAGTATGCCCCGAGGGAAACAAGCCGCTATTAGGAACAGGTCAAATCTACTAGCACGTTCACCACCACTGTCTATCAACATGCTAGCAATTTTAAAGTCTCTGTGTCAATAATTGTCCTTTAATTTAGATCTAACCTGGATAACCGATGCAGAGAAAACAGCCTTTTCCTGAAAAATCAGCAAGACCAAGGTGCTGATTGTGGATTACAGTAAGAAGCAGCAGAGGGTTCAACACCCACTTTGGATCGGTGGGAGCAATTTGAAGAGAGTGTGGAACTTCAAGTAACTGTTAACTTCTTAACTTCACGCAGGACCTGACAGCATCTGTACTACCTTAGACGGTTTTCAAGCTTCCTCTCAAAGTGATAAGGAACTTGTAAACCTTCAACCATTGATAGTGTTTTTGCTGGGAGTATCACCACATGGACGGACAGCAAAACCCAACAGAACATTCTGGGCCTATAGACAATGGTCCAGTCGGCTGAGCCTACCATCAGAACCAACCCCTTTTACCTGCAAGGCATCTATGAGGCGGGTTAAAGGCCAGGAAGATTGCAAGTCAGCCCACCCACCCCTGCCAAAGATAGTTCTCTCAACTGCCTTAAAAGAGTCGTTATTGCTGCCTGGAGGCAAATACAAAATGGATGAGGAAGAGCTATTTTCCCTCAAGCTGTCTACCTGCTAAATCTGGTACAACAGACTTCATACCAAGACAACTGTCCAATTTTAGATATGTATATATTATTTACCTTCTTTTATTTTTGTTTTACTTTATTGTTGTACTTCACTATTATTAACTTTTCAGTGGGGAACAAGAGCTAAAAACCTTTCACTGTGCAATATAATGTATATATGTCACTGTGATTGTGACAATTTAAGACATGAGTCTTGAAGGAAACTTAGCACAATTCACATTTGCTGGACTCATATTATGCAAGTCCTGGTAACTATGGTCATGTATACTGAAACTGTATAATAATAATAATAATAACTGTGTTAATGTTTTAAGTAGATTATATTCCTAACAACAAAAAAACAACAAAAGAAAGATGGAAAAATGTGTTTGTGTTATTATGTTAAACGACAATAGATAGCAGGTTAGAGTAACTGTGTGAGATCAAATTATGATCTGGTACATGGAAGACACATCATAAATCTCTTAATCTGAATTTGAGTGACCGTATTACTAATTTCGCTTTCATCATTTAAATTTTGCAGTACCATTTCAGCATCTGGTCATTCTTGTAAATCATGTTTATATGAAATTATCACTGATGTCAGTACTAGAATATTTGGAATGCCTGTAGATGTATGGGGCTACAAGAAAGTGGGGGGAAAAAAGGAGTATGAAAAAAATGCTAATGTAACAAGAAGGTAACACCATGGATTGTTCTACAAGCCATGCCTGAGAAATAGCAAACATGTGGAAGAGAACATCTTCAGTAGAATCAAGGAAGATGGGAAAGATTAATGGGATAAATATTGAGCTTAACAGGCAGCAAGAGGTGAGTTTAAATGGCCCATTCAAAGACAAAATTTACATCCGAGTGAAGCATTTTGCAATGATTTCAAAATTACTGTTCAGATATTGAGTAAGTGATGCTGAATGTAATTGCAAAGATGCATTTTTTTATTTTTATGAAAACCAGGTACGGTTTACCTTTACAGTTTTCTTTTTTCCGGTAATATGAGATAGAAGCATAGTGGTATAATTTACATAGAAAAAGGCAACAAAAGGCACAGATAAAAAAGCAGAAGACTGAACAAATATGAAGAAATAAGTTATGCTTAATGGTAGTTACCATCAAATTTTAGAAACCATTGAAATAAGATTTACATTTACTTTTTCTGTAATGCAACCGGCTATGTCTAATAAAACAATGTGGTTAAACAGAGAACAAAGAAAGATAAAGGAAGAAACAAAATTAAGTAAATAAAAAAATATGAATTGGTTTGGCTTTTTTCCTGATCCTGAAATAAGAGCTGAAGAATAAAGGTTTGGTTGAGTGGTGCTCAAGTTGTCAATTTTCCCTTGATGGCTAATCCAGCCAACCAGTACAATCGTTATATGCTTCTCGATTGCTGGGAGACTGCATCTGAGGGGCTGGGTTGTTTTCTCCATCTCTGGTATAATTGTTCCACATTGTTCTTTTAACAAGAAGAAAATACTGTAAATCAGAGCATAAGGAGTTATAAATCAGTACCTTGTTAAAATTCATGATGCCTATCCATCATTGTTAAGCGCCCTATAAAATTTGCACAAAACCTCAGCCAGGTAGTGGCCTGTTAAAGCAGTAAGAGCATGGCTGAATGTGTAAATGTTTTCATTATTATTTTCAGAAGGTTTTATGCATGTGACTGCTTCTTGGTCTTTTTGGAATTTTGACAAGGCACAATAACAATAAAAAACAGGCTGGATTATATCATTAAAGCTATATCCAAATTTTGTTTGTTTGCTTTTTCATTTTTAGCTTTCCAACAAGACTGTTTATTGTGCGTTTTAGCCTATATTAATGTCAGTCCTATGTGAAACCTCAATTACCTGTCTATACAACCATCATTGTCAATCAACCAATTAATCAATCAATCAACCTATCGATCAAAATGAGGAGCTTATTTTGTCTCCTCCCCATAAGTTATCCTGTTTCCTTGAAAACAGCGCTGACTGTATTTTTGAAGCCAAAGCCAAAAATTACTGTGGCACTGTTTTTTATGTATGTATGTCTGCACATAGAAAAAAAACAAACATAAAAAAAGCGTTTAAGGACTTTCTTCGAACATCAAGCCTGTCACATCTTAAAACTATTGTTACATCACCCTCTTTTACACGGTGAATAAGCATTAGGATAATTCCTGTGGTACTATTCCTGTTGTACTATTTTAGTAGGGCTATGTCACATTAATTGATGTTGCCATTCCTTTTTGTTTTCATATTCAATGGTAAACTGATCATCTAAGGGTAAAACTTCAATGCACCTGATTCCCCCATAAATTGAAATAATTATGAGCTGGCTGTCAGCTAAAGCCTCTCCTAGAAACCCGCTGCAGAATCCCAAAACAAGTATATCTCGTGGGTTAAAGCATAATATAGAAATAGTCTAAATAGTATTATTTGGTCATTGCTGTGACGTTTGAATAACACTTGCTTAAATCCCATAGCAATATAGTACCAAATACATGCAGTAGATTACTGTTTTTATATGGCAGTGCTCAAATCCTATATTTTCTGTCTTGTATGATTGCTGTGGTTTTGCAGATATTTGATGACTGTTGGTTGTGTTAATCTTTTCAGGCAAGGGAATCTAAGAGAGCTTCTGTAGAAAGACGTTAGTCTGGCAGTGAGGGAAACATTTGAAAATATTGTGGAAGGCATGAGCCAGCCTTCCACACCAGTGCCAGTGAGAGGGTTAACACAAAGTATAGCACAAACCTCAAGCACAGAGAACATCTTATTACCATTGTAGAAAATTATAACAATCTGGCAATCTGTCTCTAGGGAAGATGCTCTTATTAAAAATCTTGGAATGAGCCCCAGGGAACTGAACTTGGACAGAGTAACGCCAGCCAGTCATAATGGGCAAGGAGACAGAACCATAAAAGGTGAACTAACAATCGACATTTACGGAATATAGACAAAACAAAGCTAGCGATTGATTAAAAAAAAGAAGAAAAAAAAGGATTATTTTAGAGAAATAAAAAAATACCATCAGGAACATTGATCAGAATCATGCTTTATTGGCCAAGTATGCTCACACATACAAGGAATTTGTTTTTGGTTACACAGATGCTTGCAGTGCACGAAAAATACAGTAAAGGCACGAAAAATACAGTAAAGAAAAATTTGTAACATTTAACATGTGTAATTTATATATTTTTTTAAAAGTGCAGTTTTGTGCAGTATAAATACTATAGAAGTTATAAAAAAATATATAAATAAATTGTTCAATTGTTCATGAGAATAATGGAAGTTGGCAAAAAGCTTCTCTCTAGCCTGGTCGTACGGGTCTTCATGTGGCTGAAGCGTCGGCCTGATGGAAGGCACCGAAACCGGTGACGCCCAGGGTGAAACGGGTCGGTGATGATTTTCTCTGCACGCTTCCTGGTTCTGGAGGCATGCAGGTCCCATGGATTACAGAGGGTTTTTGTTGGATAAAGACTGTGTTACCTGTGAGTGTTTCACCATAGTCTAGGCAACATCAGCAAAGTCTTTTGCTTGTTAAGAATATTACAGAAATATATATGCTTGACAACGTCTGTTTTTTGGACTTTCATTCTCATGTTTTTCATGATAGGCTTAGTGTAAACTTAAACTTAGTGAAACTCTGGAGCAGCATTTAAGTGAAAAACTCTGTTCTCGTATCCTAACGTACAGTAACTAAAATGTACAGCCTTCACTGTACTCCTGTATCATTTCTCTCTTGACTCTTTAAATAATTCATGGTACATTAAACAATAGTACACTTTGAAAAATCTCTTGGAAAAAAAAAAAAAAAAGATTTTACATTAAATTTTTACATTTTTAGTCATTAAAGGCACAGTATACACTGTTCACTCTCATGTCACCTGCCCTGTTAGGGGCAGGTTTTGGTAAAAACATGTGTTTCACTCTCCTTAGACATGTCTTTGCTTTGGGGACTGATTGAGAAGTGTTAAGGTTAAACACCCAGCATTGCTCAAAGGGCTCTATCAAGTTGTGAGTTTCAAGCACGGTTCTTGGTTTGATTAACCAGGCCTTCTGAGAGTTTAAGCCATCTGCTTTGAGTTGGGGGGATGGCTGATGATGTTTTTGGGAACACTGTCTATAATTGTAAGTATAGAACCCAGGGTACCAAAGGTACTGCATCCTTCAAAGCATGTTTTGGCTCTTTAAATTTTTGTTTGTTGTATTTGTTGGCCTAAATATATATCCAATTTGCATGTATCACAAAAAGCATTGCTGTACTAATGTAGACTTGTCACTAATGTAAAATTTCATAACATGGCAGTAGTTATAACAAAACATGTTTGAGCAGCTAGGTGGTATTGTTCTAAAATATATGATAAATAAATATAAACCTGTTACTAAATACCTTTAGGGGAAAAATCTTGTTTTCACAACTTTTATTAGATAATGGTACATAATTTTAGTCATAAGTTAAGGGCAATTAACTGGCACAAAATTACCTTCTTGTGAAATGATGACAGCAAACGGCGCAGCGAATTAAGTTAGAACAAATGGTTTCTTTAAAAGACTATGATTTTTAAAATTTTAATAAATATTTCAGCAGTGGTTACCTCAATGGAAACATACTGTTTTTAATGGATTTATAGGCAAATATAAAATTTTAGTAATTTCCATCTCATTGATTTTTTTTATTAATTTAATAAAAATCTCAAGTAGATAAAGAGATCAATAGCTGTCAAACAAGCTATGCAAAAGGCATCCATGAAAGTCCAGCTAGTAACAGCATTGTCTCGTGAAGACGAGTAACCTAAGGAGTACACCCATCTTTACTGAAGTTGCTGGGAGATGTGCTTTATCCAAGCACAATGATGACAATACTTTTGGAGGTGGACCTCATCAAGAAATTCTTAAAAGATGCTACCTGCCTCCATAAAAGTAAAAAGAGCAGATTAACATTCTCCAGAAATTAGCAGGTTTCTGCTGGAAAGCAATGTGGTTATTTTCTTTGATAAAGCACCCGTCAGACTTAGGTATCTGGAAAAAGGACTGTCCCTGGGTAAAAAGTGAAACTACATTGAACCCTACATCATGCTAAAAGTTAAGTCTTATGAGACCATCTTGTAAAAGAATGTATAGGTAGTTTCCTTGGTATCAGACAGTTTCTAATCAAAGCGTGTTTCAATCATCAGTACTGGGATTCAAAAACGAAGCTTTACTTTTTGCTCAGTCCAAATTATGTAAAACAGGAGGTAAAGGAAGGTAAAACTATTACATTAACACACTTAAGCAAAAAAAATAAAGCAACTCTCACACAATTTCCTGTCGTGTCATATATACTTATATAATTGGATGACTTCCTGTGTTGACCAACGAAGGGAATAGCTGACAGAGAATAATATGGGGTCTGAAGAACATTAAGCACATTTATTAGCTTATGCGCTTAATAGAATGGGTTTTGTGGTATCAATCCTATGGAATTCACTGTTCAAATGGTACATTATTTTAACAGTAATTGTCACGTTTATTTATTTTTTTCATACCTTACACACCTATAAGTGAAATTTCAATCTAGTTATTAGTAGGGACGTGTACCTTGGATGTCTAAAAACTAGAATAACTAAGCTCCTAACACTCCAAACCACATATGATTGCAACATCCACAAAGCAATACAACAGGTCATACTGTAGTTGAACTTACTTGTCATTTAGACACAAATTATTTAAACTCGAATTCCCTAAATCACTGGGTCACCAACAGTGAATTACTAAAACATTTATTATGTGTTATAACGGAAAAAATAAAATCTTTGACTCTGGGGCATTTTCTACACCATAACTAGTCAGTGGTAAGACAGGACAAAATGAATTTATTCAGTAGAATTGACACAGATAAAACTAAGGAAGTTCAGTATTTTAATTGTGTTAAAGGTGCCCATTAATTTACTCTACGATTCACTGGAGTTACTGTTGGAAAGTTGTTTTGTTTTGTTTTGACATTGTGGGTTCCTACATAACTAATAAAAAAACAGATATGAAGATATGTTTTTACGATTTTTTGATTTTCAGGCATATTTCATTTATCAGTTAGTTCCAAGTGTTTTTAATCTCCCTTTAAAAGCTTGGGAAATGAAATGTTGGATGTTAATCTTTCTTCATGCAAGGTTGATTTTTTTTGTTTACTGAATTATGATAAAATTTTTGCAGAAACAAGAAGTAACACTTCATCATGTAATTTTTGTCTATGTTAACCTTGTTTCTGTCATGATGTGTGTTTTGTTTGGTTCTGTTTTCTCCCTGTGTCTCGTCACTCCGCCTTCATTCACAGCTGTCTGCAATAATTCACTCCTCTTCTCCACCAATCACACCCCGGTTCTCACTATTTAAGCCACCTGCAGTCACACACTCACGGCTGGATCGTCTGTTGTTCCTCGGTGCTCCTAGCCTTGCCTCTGTTGTTCCTCGTTGCTCCTAGCTTTGCCTCTGTTGTTCCTCGTTGCTCCTAGCCTTGCCTCTGTTGTTCCTCGTTGCTCCTAGCCTACCTTTACACCTCTCCGCATATTCCTCGTTGCTTCTAAACCTTGCTTCCTCATCTCCCTGTTAGCCCTGATTGCCTCTAGCCTTGCCTCTGTTTGTTTCCCGTTGCTCCTAGCCGTGCCTGCCCTCCTCTCCACATATTCCTCGTTACTGCTAGCTTTGCCTCCTCCTTCTTCCCCGTCAGTCCTCACTGCCCCAAGCCTGGTCCTGCATTCATCTCCCTCTGGTTATTCCCTGTTGTCCTTCCTGTGTTCCTCTTCTGATGTCCCTCGCCTGTCTCTCTCAGTTCCTCAGTCCCTGTGTCTCTGGTGAGTCTCTTGCTCTAGCTCTTAGTCCTGGCTCATCACCTCGGTTCCTTTGTCTCCTTCCGTGTTGTGTGTCCTAGTTTATTGGTTCCTTCGTGTTCTGTTCACCTTCATTCCCTCAATAAAGTTATTGTCACTCAACTTCACCTCTGCTCGAGTCATTAAAACCCAGCCTGACAGTACGATCCAGCCAGATCGACTCGAGCAGAAATTCACATCCCCATCCGGTTCACTTCCGCTTTCCGCCGTCCGTCATGCCTTCACGATCCTCCCGCCGTAAGCAACGCCGCTCACTGGTGGTTGCGCTCTCCGACCCCCCTGCTTTCCAGGAGTTCCCAGCCGGGGGCGGAGACTCAACTCCGGTGAGTCCTGAGCTTTCTCTTCCTTCCGTGTTGTGTTCATCTCCTTCCGTTCCGTGTTCCTCTTCGTCTCCCGTTTCTTCACCGCCCCCTGCCGACATTATTTATGACTGCCCCTATTTAGGTCCCCTCACAGAGGGTTTTGATTTCACCCCGGTTTTTCGTGATTTCCGTGACAACCCTTACATGACGGACATTATCAATGACACCCGCTACTTCTTTTACAGTGCCCTTAAGGCCAGAATCCCTTCCGAGGATATAATTTACGACTGCCCCTATTTAGGACCCCTCACTGAGAACTTTGATTTCCCCTCTGTTT
>JAVLVB010000557.1:6353790-6376661 GCA_032876305.1 Orestias chungarensis | reverse complement strand
TGGTGACAAACTCTGTTGTGAGCTGAGTGCTGTTGAAGTGCATCAAAAGAAAACCTGAAGTGTCACATAGCATTTAGACATAAATGACAATGATTATATAACAAATCAGACAAACAATTGAACAATTGCATCTTGTTCCTTGGAGTGGGGCTTTTGTGCCACTTACACCATATATTCCCAAAAGTTAAGTAAAATTTTTGTCCTCCTGGTGTTTATTCTTGCGCTGTAGTTCAAACCTAGATAATGCAGTTAACATCAAACATGCTTACACATTGCTTTTATTGTAAAAAAAAATAAGAATGTTAAATGCCTCCCACCAACCATTGTTGGTGGGTGGGAGATATATCAAAGAAAAAAGAGGTTGGGTTTACCTAAAATGCTGGTATAGGCACAGGTGAAATCCTTCTCTTGTGCAGAGTGACCAAAACGTGGATGGCTTACAGTGTGCCTATATTTAGAGGTCTTTGAAATTTTATTGGCAGGGAGTGGCCAATCACACAAGTCACAAATACACACTCCAGTTCGGAAAAACAGGCACTTGAAGATGTGCATAGATAAAGGAAAAAAAATTTTTTTAAAAACATTTGTCTCTCTTTGGCGTGCCCACCTGGGAGAGAATAGATGCCCCTCTTGAATTGAGTGCTAGTGGAGTTGACTATATAAATAGGCACAGGAGATAAAGGAAGAAGGGGATTTGCTGGAAATGTCGCCTTTGGGAAGCAATGTTTTTTTTTTCTTTCTGAGGCTGATTATTGCCTTACTGTAGTAGTTTACTGGTTTTAGAGTCGTGTTATCTAAACTGTATGGGAAAAGACATTGTCTAAAGATGAACCACAAATCCAGCCTTGATTTGGAGAACAGGTACTGTTGAAAATCAATTATAGCTTTGAAAACGCTGAAACTATTGAGGCGTGGATGAAAAGAAGTAGTTTGCTGTGACAAGACCTGATGGCCTGACATGGTGAAAAATATTGGTGATGTCACCAATCCTGTTTCGTAATTTTGAATACAACATGATAATATAATATTAACTGTAATTTGTTAATCAGACTATTCAAGCTACCAAACTTCTATCCAAGAAAAAAAAAAAAAAAAAAAGGATATCTGTGCTACATAACCGGAGGGACCCTTATCGGTATAAAACTCTTGAGTTCACTAATAAGACAGGGATATATGGGATATGGACTTGCTAGATACTCAATCAGCATCCTCTACAGAACAAACACATAAATTTGGCAAACTATGTGTTTAATAGTTGCAGTGGTTGCAGACAGGCATAAGAACTAGGACTTTAAAACTGGGATGATGTGCTCTACTACACTCAGCAGTCTGACAGTGGGTAGCACTGTTGCCATGCAGCAAAAAGATTCGGGGTTCAATTCCATCTTGGGTCTTTCTGCATGGAGTTAGCATTGTCTCCCGATGCATCTGTGCATACTCCGGCTTCCTCCCAAAGACATGACTGTTTGGCTGATTGGGCACTCTAAATTGTTTCTTAGGTGTGAGTGTGGGTATGAGTGGTTGTTTGTCCTCTATGTCTATGTGTTGCCCTGCAAGGGATTGGCAACCTGTCCAGGGTTTACCCCTGCCTCTCGCCCGTTGTAAGCTGGAGATAGGCACCAGCAAACCTCTGCAACCCCACAAGGATAAACATGTTAGATAATGGATGGATGGATGGATTATTCACCATAGCGCCTAACAAAGTAAAACATAACAAGAAGAAAAAAAAGGATCAATCCATAGCACTCTGATCTGTTGTTTATTGATATTTTGCAATTTATATTTTGCTTAATTTTTGACTCTGCGTATCTTGTGAAGCTTGAAAGGTGCGTAAGAGCAAGAACCTCCTGCAACCATGTAGATGGTTCAGCTTTAGCATGACCATGTTAGGCCTTTAGGGATGAAAACTTTCTTTTGAATTAAACAAATGTTCAATCAAAAGCACTAAAATTAGTATAAAAGGAGTAAACAGGGATGTCAAATATATTGTTTTGTTCTGTTATTGTAAATAATTTATTCGGTCTTGTAGCGCCCCAGCAGTTGTCTCTTATACTACTATTCCACTTTCAGCTGATATGTTGCCACGCTGCTGGCATAGAGTATGCTCCAGAATTAGGATATGCATTCCTTTGCAATTATAGATGTATTTTTAGGGTTGTTGTCCTTTTGGTAGGTAAATTGTTGCCCCTCTCTTAGGTCTTATACCTGTCATTTTTATAGGACAGCTCTATATTTAGCTCTATCTACCCATCAGTTATGTCCAGTTTCCATGTCCTTGCTGAAAATGAGTGTCCCGACAAGCATGGGGATGCAGTTGTGCCATACTCTTTCCATTTCTATACGATAAACTGCTCAAGGCCCTGTAAAAATATCCTGAAACGTATGAGGTGAGATTCATTTCACTAAATTATATGCAGTAGGGTAAAAAAGAGCAGATCTATTTTTGATGATTTGTTTAACATTTGTACAGCATAATATATATGTAGTATGAAACACTGCAGCCGAATTATAAATTCATATGAAGAAAATATGGGTTGACTAAAAAAATTATAAAAATGAAAAACAAAAATCTGAAAATAGTCTGTTTTTTGTCCCTTTGTAGCCAAAATTATATGAATCAACAAAGAACTCCTAATGAGTTTTCTTTTTATAGGTGACAGTTTCCAATGCTATTACTGTGAAAACAAAGAGGAGATAAAAGATTATTATTATTTTTTTTATAAATGCTTACGTAATAAACTCCTAATTTATAATGCCACGAAGGAACATAGAGCTATGTAGAGCAGAATGACTTGCAGAACAGCGAGAGCCTTCAGATCACGGTCACCTGTGTTTCAGCTTTGGCAACATGCACGTTTGTTT
The DNA here is from genome assembly GCA_032876305.1 of Orestias chungarensis. Classification (NCBI taxonomy): domain Eukaryota; kingdom Metazoa; phylum Chordata; class Actinopteri; order Cyprinodontiformes; family Cyprinodontidae; genus Orestias; species Orestias chungarensis. Next base: position 6,373,799 of record JAVLVB010000557.1, on the reverse strand, counting down.
TCAGAATTTAATTTTCACTTTTTTTTAGGTAATTCTTCTGAAAAGCACTGAATCATAGTGTTTGTCCCCTTAGAGATTTGTACAGTTTTTCTTTATTTATAAATAATTTTTCTTGACTGCAATAACGCATTTGTAGTAACTTTTTTCAAGTGATTTCTTGATTCTACCAGCCTGGCAATAAGCCCTGCTTGTGACTAGTAAAATTGAACTGAAAAACTTGATTAGTCACAGTTAATACATTATTTCCACAATGGCAAACATATTATTTTCAACATTAAATAATAAACTGTAAAAAATAGAACATCTGCAAAGCAGTCATATTAATATCCAGTATGTACATTTAGTAAGTTTTATTATTTAGTTCCATATAGTTTTGTTTTTTTCCACCTTGTCTGATTTATCCATGAAGAGGTATTGATGTCAGAGCATGTGGAGTTGTTTGCAAGATATCAGTTTAAAAATGATATTGTTACATGGTACTGCACAATAAGGTAAAAACAATAATCTATAAATAACTCATGTTTCTAAGTTATCCAGCTTTAGATTTGCAGTGGGCAGTAATAATTGATAATTCCCACAGTTGTTGTGGAATATCTTGTTAATAAAGTCCTGACTTTTTGATATTGGGTTGAACACATTTTTTTTCATCGACATTATGAGAGCATAGAGCTGAAAACAGATATGTCAGTTAAAATAGTTATCTAAGCCATAGCAATGTTTTTCTGCCTACAAGTGCACTATGTATATCATGTACTCCATGTATTTTACTAGGGTTTATGTGGACCCCTTAATATTAAATAAAAGGAAAACACTCAGGTTGTTAAAATTATTTTACGTAATGAGCAGATAGAGGGCCCGAAAATTGCACCAGACACAACAGTGAATGTTAAAAAGTTGTATTAACAACTAGAAAATTCCGGAAGACATTTTGAAGGTGCCTGCCAGTTGTGCGTGTCCGCTATTTATTCTAAACAGTAACATGTAGTAAGTGTAGTAATGGGGTTTTCATTTGCATGTTGACTAACAGCTACTTACTCCATTTGGGTATGTTTCGTTTACCCATTATAGATAAAGTTAGCTTAAATGCTAATTTTAGCCACAAAGCTAACGTTAGCATGTAGGGAGTCATTAGCATGTTCACTTATCCTATTATAGTTGATATGTGATGCACACGGTAGTCTATAAGCAAGTATTAGCTAAAATGCTAACATTAGCTTAAATGCAATCATTACTTTTTGGAATCTTAATTACATGTTGACTGACACCTATTGTCTGCATTCAGTATGTAAAGTTTAGCTTATGCATTAAAATTTGCTAAAATGCTAATGTTAGCTATAATGTTAACATTAGCATGTTGGTTGTCATCAACATGTTAACTTATCCTAATATAGTTGATTTATTACGCACACGGTAGTGTATAAACAATTTTTAACTAACATTACCTTAAATGCTATAAATACTACGTGTGGTCTTAATTACATGTTGACTCACACATTTAATGTCAGCACTTAGTATGTAAAGTTTAGCTCATACATCAAAATTAGCTTAAATGCTAATGTTAGCTATAATTTTAGCTATAAAGCTAACATTAGCATGTAGGTTGTCTGATAATACTAAGGTAGTATCATACTGTTTATGTGCTTATAAAAAAGTCCCCCGAATAATAGCTCATAAAGCATTTAATCAAAAGAGTCCCCACAAAGCCTTTTTAACTAGAAACCCAATAGTGTCCCCACAAAGCTGAATAAACCCATGTCCAGGGGTTCAAACACACTGCATGGCCTAATATGGTGAACCAATGAAGTTCTCCAACTGGGCCTTTGTGTGAGTTCAAAGCGTCTCTTAAAAGCCCAGTAGTATAATGCATACTTACACAAACACACACACACACACACAGACACACACACACACACACACACACAAACACACACACACACACAGGAACACAGACACACCTACATATTATATTAGTTATGTATGTACCATATATAGAGAGGGAGAGGGGAAAAAAGAGGGACAGAGAAAAAAAAAAGGGAGAAAAAAGAGAGAAAGAAATATATATATAAGGTATAAGCCTCTGTCTTCTGGCTGGTAATACATAGCTTTATAACACAGCAGGAGTCTGGCTGAGGTAACTTCAGGTCATTGACACACCTGTGTTCTGATGCTATGGTAATTAATGACCATGCAGCTGTTGCATGTCTAACTGTCACCCACTAGCATGTCACAGTCAGGCCAGCTTGTCATTGAAAAATCCTTCAGAACAAACCCCTCCCATTTGAAAACCGTAATAAGTATCGATAAAATTCGAAAACCGTGAGCTTCGAGCATCTTTTGTGAACGGCTGTGCAACAGCTCAGATCTCTACCTCCTTCAGAGCCTGAGTTGTGACGAGTTAAGCATCGATTGCAACAAAAAAAAATTGCAGATCCAAATCCATGCAACACTATTGGTGGGCTGGCCATTTTTGCTCCGACTTATTTTGCTTGGGGATGTTTTTCTAAAGAATAGTCTGCTCTAGAAAAATTCTGAAGACATTCTACCGTAGGAAACACACGGTTATATAAAATACCTAAAAATCAGGGTAGTAGTACTAAAAATGTAGACATGAGGGCGAGTTAAACACAAACTAAGTGTCTTTAAAAAAAGATCTTCCACACTCTAGATGATGATGTCATCACTGAAGTTTAAGTGAAGATTTGGTGATCTTTGCGAAACTTTGGGTCGCTTAGAGGCACGTTGCAAAAAAAGCTTGATAGATTTGGATATGCCGTCTTCACTTCTTGACAGAACACGGACATACCTACAAACTGAGATGTAAATGATGTTTCTACACAAATTTATGATAAAACACTAAATGCTCAAAAATGTGTGATTTTTAGGATTTTTTTTCCGCAACTCTATTCATTCCTATGGGATATTGTGGACATAATTTTTCACAAATTACTTGGCAACAAATTCTCACCTGTAAAAGAAAAGTAATAGCACACCTCCCGGGATCGGTACGCACATTTTTATATATTGTTTGTTGGGGGGCACGCTACGGTTCGGGCCGCATTACCTGCATTGCATTGCAATAGAGGCAGTACATTGCTTCGCAATGCTATGCATTATGCAGGCACCAATAAATACATGGAATAACTGTCACCAGGAACAGGAACAGGAAGCACATCTCAGGATCCTGGCGGAGTTCATGAGAAAGAACTGGTGGCAGGTTGATGAAGTGAAGGGGAAGTACAGGTGGTTCTTTCTCTCAAGGCTTGAGGGCAGAAGCAGGATCGATGGCCACAAATACAGAGAGCAGGGGGAGAATCCAGAAAAGGGTCGGGCAATTCGGGATAATCAGGAGACAGAGGGAAATGTATTCAGGAAGGCAATCAAGATAGGGAAGGATCCCAGGATATCTGCTCTCACAAATGTTTTCAGAGGTATGGGACTGTCTAGGCTTATAGAGCCAGGAGACAAGGAATTGAGTCAGGCTGATTGAGAGTGGGCGTGGTTGGCACAGATGGAAAGAGTGAACAATCAGCTCAGCAGTGATGAGCAAAGAGGAATGTAAACCGCTGTTATCAGACAAGCCAGAATTATAACAACTTTACAACCAAAAATTATAAAAATCCTAAAAGTATTGCATATATTGTTTTCAATTATTGTTTATTCCAATACCCTTAAATTAAATACAGCTTTTGTAGGTTTACACATTACTAGAATAGGCCCATTTTGCATAATTTATTCTCTATATATATGTATTTATCAAAAAACAAGAATGAAGCAAGTTAAAGCACCAACATTTAAGGCACCGAACACTAAAGTTGTGCTAATCAACTAAAGAATCGATTCTCTGGAAAAGGTGTAAAGTAAAGAATATTTATGCATTTGTTGTGTACACCAATTTGTCTATTACAGGGTTACAAATTGACACAACACAATAAACAAGCATGCACACATGAAATGGGAGAAGATGCAAGGTCCTTGTAGAAAGACCATTGGCTAGGACTGTCTTGCTGCGAAAAAACTGTGGTACCAATTTTACCACAATGTTGTCCTAAAGTAAAGAACAATGAAGGGTTAATAACCGCCTCTTAAACAGAAGCAAGTAACTAATCCTTTACACAAAGGGCAAAATAAACTGAGCCAAATAAGAAACATAACACAGTAAAAAAGCCTAGACAAAGGCTAAAGCGAAGATTTTCTTTTTAGAAAAACATTACTTATCTTGTGAGAACCTTAATATAACCAGGTTTTGTGCCCCAGTTGTGCATTTTAAATTAAGCTGTTTGTTTTAAAACCAAATTCTGTGACTCAAGCAAAGAAAAGAGAGGGCAAGAAACATGTGAAAGAGAAAAGACAAAACAAAAGGTGAGACAAAGAGAAGGAAGGAGCGACTTGCCAAAGAGAGTCTATCTCCTCTTCAGCAGGAGCTGTCAGCCGCTGCCGTCAGAGTGGCTATAAACAAAAAGTGTTTTCCCCCTTAACAAGCTCAACAGGACCTTCAGTGGGGAGACGACACAGAAATGCTCACTCTCCAGGGGTGACAGGCACTGTCTGGCATCAATCAGTCAGACTCGGTGCGCTACCCGCAGACAAGGGCACCATTCAGATTCATCACAGAGGGGGGAGGAAGAAAAAATGAGCAAGATTGAATGATGAAATATATACGTCAGTACTGCAAGTCATTTAATTTTACTGTGACATGTAAAGAGAGATTTTCTTTTGAAAGAAAAAAAACAAACTTCAGTGACATCACCTAGAAATTACAGTCTACCATCGTAAAAGCGTAACTTTCTCTTTCTTGTATGAGCTGTTGATGAGCTGACCCGGTGTCGGGAAGAACGACTTGGGGGTCGGGGAGAACGTCCAGACACCCTAGCGTGGATCCTAAGTCCTTTGAAGCGCATCTGAAAACTGTGCTCTCTGTCACAGAAATCACTTGAAACACCTCTTTCAAAATGTCGCAGTGCTGTTTGGGCTTTGATCAAAGCCAACAATGTCAATTTTAGGAGGAACCGCAACACAGTAATGCATGATGAAACTGTCAGAAAGTTGTTTCAGCTTGCTCCCCTGTGCATCTTCAAATAATCATCTCCTCACTGCCTCCCCATATGTTAACATTTGTCTTGTGTAGTTTTTTTCTGTTTTTTTTTTTGGTACAACTTCATGATTTAAAGACATTAATTGACAGGAAAGAAAATGAGTTGTGTTTGCATGATAACATTTTAGATCTTATTATTGGTCATTTACACTGGTAGTAGGTTTCTGCTTCCAGTGATAAATGCCTAAAAGGAGACAGAAAGCAACACGTCCTACTACTATAGAGTTACAAACCTGGATGTGGAAGAAGGAAAGCCAATTACAGTCACTGTCGATTGAAATCTCTGATATTCACCTCTTGTTTGGATAAAAGTGATTTTTGGTCCGTACGCAATGGGTTTTTTTTCTTTTGAAGAACTCCTGCTTTATCACAAATTGACTTGATACATAACTGTTAAATGGAAGCGTTTCCCATCTTTATCTCACTGGCGCAGGTTTTTCTCCACATGGCATGTGACTATGCAGAGCTCAAATGTTTGCAAGTCACAAATCCTAAAGTAATGAGGTACTTTAGCAGATTAAAATGTGTTTACGCAGATTAAAAAAGAGAAGTTTGTTCCCGAAAAGAGCTGTTTGTTATGAAATTGATGCTAATATTGCTAATATTGCATCATCCTTACTGAGAGATCATGTGTGTGATCTACTTTTCTTCTTATTTTGGGGAGAAGAAATATGGGAGTTGTTTCAGGCAAATCTTTAGTGCATTGCAAAACTTCTTACTTAAAATGTATATATATATATATATATGAATCACAGAAAAAAGACTTTTTGTCAAAACTGTAAATAACTACTTTTACTGCAATATTAGCTGAAAGTCTTTTGAAGTTCTGCTATACCAGCTTTGCATAAACAACGACTGAAATGTCTTACTCACTTTGGTTTGCAAAATCAAGCTAGTTCGGTCATGTTGCAGAGAGAATTCAGAACATTGCATTTTTAGGTCTTGCACACAACTCTCAGCGGTGAGTTAGACTTCTATCTGGATATTGATTAGTTGAATAGAAAGCAAGGTTTCTCCTCATTCAATTTGTTAGGCTCAGACTTCAGTCTAGTTTCTGAATCCCTCACTATAAGATTACAGAAAATGACCCAAGATCTTTATTCCCATGACTGGCAATCCAAAGTTTCTGTTCTTCATCACCTACCTCATGCAAAGGGACCTCTCCACCCTTAATGCTCTCCAATCACTTCAGTGGCTTAAAATCTCATCACCCACCCCTTCCAGATCTGTTGAGATTAATCTGTATTTTTCTTCAAGTTTATACAACATATATTGTAAGAGTGCTGTATGGCCTTTATAGTCAGAGCAAGGTTTAGGTTTTTTAGAGATTTTTTGTAATACAGAGTAAAAAAAAAAAAAAAACTTTACAAAGGACTCAATGTAAAGCAAACTCGTCTTTTTTTCTATGGAAAAAGACTGCAATATCTCACAGTGACTCTACGTAGTGATAGGTATTTGTTTAGTTAAATATCATGCGAAAAGCACATGACAAAACTCATCTAAGAGCAAAAATAATAACGCTTTAAGGTTTTTCCAGAAGGTACATAAGTATCTTTACACTTCTGAATGCAAAGCAACCTAAGGCCTAATAATTGTAGTATGATTTAAAAATCATTAATACCTATGGACAGTATATTTGATACTAAATATTTAGCGTCTTTTAATAGCTTACTTTACTGGACAAACTCCACTTTTAAAAGCTGTCATAATGTTAAGATCTTTGTAGGATTGCAAAAATAATCAGCATTAAGGAGCTACATAGACAGAGCTGAAAGAATCTTAAACTGTCTTGTTTGCCGGTGTTGATAGGATAGAAAGTTATGGATAGAAAGTGATGGATGGGGAGTTTTATTATCCAATTAAAGCCCAGATTTTTTATAACACTACATCAAAATGGTTAAAAGTTGGTGGTTTGGACATCCAACCAAGTTTTTTCCTTGGTCCATTGGAGACTTTCAGTGCACATACCCTGTCCTGGATATATAATGTGTTGTGATTCATGGTTATCTGTCAGATTGAAGTAGAGATTGTTGCTTGGGGGGGGGATTGTAGGATTTTGCCTACTTGTCCTCTAACCCCATTAAAATAATGTCCAATGAATAAAAGAGAACAGGCAGATGCAATATTGTAAAGCATTGTTTTGATGTAGGATTTTACAGTTAAATATATAATTCATTTACATTTTACTTGGTTAGTACTATGATTTTTTTAACAAATTGAATGGTTTTTTCTCTCCCTTTATTGCAAACATCTGAAATTGAATATAGCGATAAGAAGCTTAAGCTAATGAAATATGTCTTGAAATTAGTCATTTAGAGACAAAGTATCAATTTTCTTGCTATTTTCTGTTTATTGAATTGTGAATTTCATCTTGAGAAACATCTGTGAATGTACTGGAGAAACAATTCTAATCCAAGGGTATTTTAATTGTCTTTTTTCTTTCTTTTCCTACCTATGGACAAATAAAAGATTACAATAAACGGTTTGGTTTTTATTAACAGAGTAAGGACACATGTCCACATTTAGGTAGAAAACGTCTCCATGTTTGAGAAGATTCACTATATCAACTCATGTAACCTTATGACTGGTTACTAGCACAGTGTCTCATTATACATCAGTGTATACTTACAGCACTACCACGTTTGTGAAAATGCAGAGAGCAAACACAAATACAGAAATATTTTGCCGAGTTCTTCCCTCTTACTGCTGCAACCAATTTGCTTTTTCCCATTACCTGAGTAGTTCTAATGTTTTGCGTGCTTACTGTACTCGGGGGACTACAGACAAAACAAAGACAGTCGTTGGGTCAGAAACAGGTAAAGAGAACAACTCTCCTTAAAACATAATTTGGTAAATACGCTATAACGTTGCAGACTTTTAATCACTGTTGGTTAAGTATTGGTTTTACTTATTCCTATGTTTATTATCAAATTCTTCTCACCCCAATTTCTTAGCTAAACAAAACACATTTTGTTTTAAACTGTTAGACTGCATGCTGTTCAACTGAATCTTTGATAGCTGTATGGACAAATTGCAGCAATCTCTCTCATTGCAATTCTTTTGGAAAACAAGGGGAAAACCTGAACTAGTATTTTGATGGTCCATAGTAGGATTAACTCACCTTGTGGGTACTCGTAGTAGCACATTTTGACACAATGATGAAAGTTAACCAAATGCGGATAAAAATAAATATTTAGATTAATTATGATTTTATGTGATGACTTGAAGCTAAACCTAGTTTTTTTTTAACAGGGAATAAAAGAGGAGTTGGAGAATATGTATGCAGTGTTCCAGAAGTAACATCCTACACCTATTGTTTGGCAGATAACAACCCATATGAGTCTATAGATCCAGTTGCTCAAACTGAGTTTCTGTACAAAGAAAATAATTCAAAACCCAGCTAACAAGCTAGTATGTCCAAACAAGGGATAGCACTACAAGTTTTCATATTTTAACAATGTAAAAATCTATTGTTAATGCAGTGAGAGGCATATTAAGGCTTAAATTGGTAAAGTAGTGTGATACCAGTAGAATGCAGGTGCTCATAGATGCTATAAACAATGAGCATTGCAAACTTGTAATGACCTGAAAAAAATAATTTAGAATAATCCCTGATTTACATCACTAGTTTCCTCAAACACTCAACATGTAAACACACAACCTAATAGAAAAAAAACACACAGAATGGCTCTGCATTCTCTTGGAATAAAGCTATGTAGCAAAGTAGAGCTGACTTACGGCATAGCAGTTTTATGTTTCCTTTAATATGTATATTCTAAATCCTGCGAGAGTTCCAGATGAAGATTTTGTCCACTGAATATTAAATAAAAGCATCTGTTCAATTTAAGTTGACTTCAACAAAGAAATAGGCCTTTTCTGTATTATTCTCTGCAGGTTTATTACCATTATGCTGAATATTTAGGAATCACAGAGAGGACTACTTTAAATGCTACAAGCACTTATCATTCTGTCCTTGAGCAAGGTGTTTGGAGTAATGTTGTAACCCACTACTTAGTTTTTTTGTTAGTCTCCTGGCAGGCAAATATAAAAAGAGACAGTTGACATGTTTACACCATGACTCCAAATGCAACTTTGTCAACTGAGTTGTTGCTCACCTTAATTTTATGTGGAAACTGTCATGATCCATGTTGTTTTGTTTTTGTTGTTTTTTTTGGCGTTGTTCTGTGGTATTCGTTGTTATTGTTTCTAGTTCTATTAGTTTCATCTTGTTTATTTATTATTAGTGTTATTATTGTTTCTCTTTTGTTGTATTTTCCTTTCCCTGCTCTCTGTCTCTGTTCATGGAGCGCAGTTGTGGACTTGAGCCAGAGAGGAGAGGAAGGTAAGGTGTCTAAGACCGGGAGCAGTGGCGCTGCCCCTGGTTGATGGGACCAGATAGTCCGAAAAGGTGCCCCCATCTCCCAACAACCACTAGGGGGCAGTAAGGGCCAAAGTCCGCCCAACCTAGGGAAGCTGCAACCATGCCCCTAGAGCCATGACCAGCCCAGGAGACCACCCACCAGTTGACCAAGAGGTGGCTGGGGAGAAGAGATGGGGGGGTACTCACTGCATTCACTCTGGGTGGGAACATCCCCTCCAATACCACCCCGCAAGGGAAATACGCCACCCCCCCACCCCCAACACACTAAGACCCACCACCACACTCCTTTGTAGAATCCTGCAGACCTAACAGAGACCCCAGAGCACCTTGCCAAGGCCATGAGCCAGCAGCAATCCACCACCATAACGACAAGTCCAAGGCACCCCAAATCCCCCGAACACAGGCGAAACCCACAACCAGGCGCAGCAGGCCCCCCCGGGTGCCAGAGTCCCAGCTCCGCCCCCCAACCCCTACTCGGGCCACTCAGCGACCCAGCAAAAGACAGGCAGCCACCGCCCAACAAAGGTCCCATTCACCACCGCACAGCAACACCACCACCCACGGTTCACCAATGCAGACCCCGGACTAGATACACGACGCACCAACCGGAAGCCTTCCAATCCCCGGACCCAGACGCGTCCCCGGCCCCCCGACACTAAGATCCCCTCACAGCCAACTCTAGATCAACCTAAAGCAGTGAGACACTGACCCACCAACCCCGCTAAGTGATGGAGCTAATTAGTGAAGACCAGAGATTGTAAGAATCAGTCAGGTGATGTTTTGAAGAGGCAGACATTGTTACTAAAATTATCTAAGAGAAGGTTCCTAAACTGATTAATAGATAGTATTACTAGATTAATAGTTCTCCCTTGTTTTCCAGTTCAGGAGAATAGTTTTCTTTGCAATCCATAGGGCATTGAGTACTATAGGTGATAAACTGATTTCTATGCTGGTGCCACGCAGGTTAGAGCAGTGCTTGCAGATCAATTATATTTTCTTTATTCTTTTTCTTTTTTTTCTGGGGGCCGGCTCATTCCCTCAGTAACGGATTTCACCGACTCTCTCAGGGTAGCATTCTCCGCAGCCAGCGACTGCACCTGATGCTGGCTGAACTCCAGCGACTCCCATAAGGCCTGGAACTCCCTGTGTAAAACCTCCACCAGGGACAGAAGGGCGTTGAGGCTGAAAAGTTTATTGTCAAAAGATATGAGGATATCTTCTGTTTCCTTTCCGTCTGGAGAAGTCAGTCCGAGTGACTCTTCGTTGCGGCTTCTCTTGGAGCTTGACCACGTTTTGCTGGATGCGGGAGTCTGGCTGGATTTCCCCATGACGATTCTCTCAAAACAATATACTCCTGTAGGCACTCAATGTCTTCCTCACTATCTTCCAAAAACTTCAGGAATTATACTTTTTTATTGATGATTTTTCTAATGCCCTAGATAAATTTAGCGAAATGTAAATTAAACGTTCGTCACATCAGATGTGCGTCATGTTTTTTTAATTTTTAGCTGGAAGTCTCACAGAATCTACAGAATACATACTCCCCTCTACTACTCCTGATTTTAGTTTTAAATGTATTATGTCTTATAATAGGCTCTATAACCAAGTCAAGTTTCATTGTATAGCAAATTTAAGCAAATAGGCAGTTTGAAGTGCTATCTTTCATAAAAAAAACATAATGCAACGAAAAAGGAAACACTTCAGTTTCAAATTGAAGCCAGTAAAAAAATGTTAGTCTTGATTCAAAGGAACTCAGTGTTTAATCAGATCTGCAGTTTTCTGAATGTTTCTTCTGGATTTCGAGACGCATAAGACCTCAAAACTGTTTCTCCATGTTTGGCTCTAATTATGGGGATGCAGAATGGATCTAAGTGGGCTTGAATGTTTAGAAAGACTTGACCGACCTTGTAATCATCTTTATGTCTGGAAGATTCAGGTCTGAATCCATCGCTACACCCAGATTTCAGGCATGAAGTACATTCAAGTTGTAATAACTGAAGTTGTGTGCTGACTCGTGATCATTCAGCTTCAGGTACAAAAATAATTACTTGAGTTTGTTATTTATTCAGCTGAAGAAATTTATGATACAGTCACGCACTGAGTTGTGAAAAAAAAAATTGGAACATATTTGATTTTTTTCTTTTCCCAAATTGATTGTGATTGGTGACAATGATCCCAAACACAGATCAGATTTGTTTGTTAAATAGATAAAGCAGTCTACTATCGACTGCATAGACACCTCAAGGCAGCAGTCTTTCAGACCTTAACCTGTTATTATTGTAACTGAACAATTTAAGATGGATGGATTGATGCGTGAGGTAGGCAATTAAAAATGCTGGAAAAGCTCTTGACATGGAATTCCTAAATTCAGATCCATTCAGATACATTCAGGGAAAACTGTTAAGTTTCCACCCAGAATTATACTATGATTGTTGATGGCTGTAAAAAAAAAAAGGTCAAGGTACAAATTGACCAATAACGTTATTCATGCAGTGAGTATAATTTTAATTTGAGTAGACTAGAGATAATCTACATCATATTTTAACCCAAATTCTTGCTTTCAAAACTCACTTAAGCTACATGTTGTATGATCTTTCCTCCCAAGAAAAATTAATTCTATTTAATCTTTAGTCAAGTCAAGAAACATGACATGGATGCAAGTAAAGAGTGCATTTAAACATCTAAGGAGTACAGTATGTAAAACAAATGTGAAATTAAAGTATAATGTAAGAACATTCATAAATGAGTGTCTATGTGACACATACGTAGATGGGAATACGCTCTTTATATTCATTGCAAGCATATATTATATGCCCAACAGCAAGCATACATCAGAACAACCCCTCTGTGCAAGGGGTTTGTTTACACTGACTATAGACTAAACCACTGGAATAATGCATGCTAACTGTGATATATACCGCAATTAGACATTCGAGAAATTTACATGAAAGAAAAAAACTACTTCAATTAGCACATGAGCAATGACTGCTGGCATTTGATAACAAGAGGGAAATACACGGGACAATAAAAAATAATTTACAAGTTGTTTAATTTTGCATTGGGAAAATTGAATCCACTGTCTGTATGAGATTTGCTGAAAGTTTGTGGGAGAGGCTCAGGCTAAGATTGATTGGAGGAAACTAATCTGTAGTTTGTTTGCCCTGCAAAACCAAACCTATAACTCATGGCTAGCAGAGGAAAAGACTAACAGAGGAAGAATGCATGACTGCAATTTTATTGCCATCCAACCAAATCACGGCTGCCTCCATGCTGTGCAGATCCCCATGGAAAATAGAGATTCATCATCAATTATACTCCACGGTTCACTGTCTCAGAGTACAAGGAAATAATTTTAATTTCGCCTCTTGATGAGCTTTTACACATGGGCAATTATCTCAGCACAATAGATGGTGCCTTGGTGCACAATTCTACTTCTGCAGTCCCCAATTTTAATGACACAAAAAGAGAAAGATAGAAAGAAGGAGCTTATTAACTAAGAGGTGGTCAATAAAAACCTCTTCCTATTTTTTAAACAAAAAATACATGTAAATTTTTGTGATAATATTGAATTAATCTTTTATGATAAAAGATCAAATAAAAAGACCTCTGAAATCTGTTGTAGGCAAACTTAGATAAAATGAGCAAATGTTTGGAAAGTTTAAATAGGATTACTTTCTGACCATAGCCGCTTGATTAGGTCATAAGTGCTTCTTTATTTTCCTCCCAAAGTGGTTGCTAAAGCTGTTAGATAGTGGACAGTACTGTACAATGTATTATAGTTGTTTAATTTTACATTCATAAAGCTTTAATGTAATAAGCTGGTTGTTCACAGATTTCTGTATCCAAGCATTTTAATGGAATGTTATGTGTAAGGACAGAATCTGTACAAAATTAGGTACAAGAATCATTTTTTTTGTTTATGGCAGTTTAAGAAATTGTAGATGTCAGCTGGAGTTTGTGATAAATTTCACACCCTGGGGATGCTAGTCTGTCCTTACAGATAAATAAGTAAATGGTAGTATTGTAAGATGTTCATATTTGCCACCTATGCACAGTATGATGTGTGTAAAGATTGTGCTGCAGTTGTTTATGACTTTGATATTCACCATAAGCAGATTTTTCATATAAAAGATGATACTTAAAGGTAAAATAATGCTAGTGTTAGCATGAGCATATGTGGTCAACATTAGCTAAAACTGCCATGTGTTTTACCTGGAAGCCTTTAATGTTTTTGTCCATGACAAAAGCTATGATAATTAATTACCCATGTTTCATATACAGCACATTACCGAAGGAGACGACTATTTTAAAGGCCTATTTACCCTCATGGATAGGATTTGAGTCTGTTGAGAGCTGTTTTGTGTTCTTTACAACTATGCTTGCTCTGCATAGAAGAAAACAAATAACGCTAATTCTTATTTATTAATTTTTATTTATTCTTGTGATGTTATTGTGTACCGCTTTTAACTTCAAGTTATTTGAAAGTAAATATATACAATTTTGGGAAAGTCAATAGATTTTGGTGTCCGTCGCAGGTGACGTCACCTACCTCCCCATTCCGTTAATGGCTGATGAAGTTGAGTTTCTCACACAGCTTGCGTTAATTTTAAACCTGATATGTAGTTGTAGAGAACAAAATATTGTAAAGTCTTTCAACTATTGTGTTGGGAAGACGTTTATTTCAGTTGCTATACAGAGTTCGGTGGAGAATGGAGTGTTTCTTTTCGCTCTTTAGCCGTGTTAGCCGTCTCTGCTAATCCAGAGCTGCTAGCGTTTTCTTCTTCCATGTGGTTTCTTGTGAGCTGAGGTCGGCTGGATATTTTTATTGCTGCTGAGCTCCATTTGCTTCTTGTAGGTTGTTGCTCTTTGGTTAATGTTCATAGTTGTGTGTTATACCATTAGTGTGTTATCTTAATTTCTATATTTATTGGCGCAGAAGAGGAATTTTGCTTTTGTCACATCAGCTCAAGTCCACTGTTATTTTCTGACACATTTCCCCTTGATTTTGTTTCTATATTACATGTCCATATGTTATAAACATTTGATCCCAAATTATTTATTATATGTTACAGAATTGAAAATATAAGAAACTATGCCAGATGTGAGTGCAGTTGGATTAAAATAAGAGCTAGTAAAAGAACAGCCTCATGCTTTATAATCTACTCAATTAACCCATGTTTGTAATAAGTTTTGTTTTTTCCCCTCATATTGAAGGCCGACTATCAACAAAGATGCAGTGGACATGTAAGTTTTGCAAATTCACTTGTGAAAAGATAGGGCAGCTTCTCAAACTTTATAAAATGAAATGCAGAGTTGCATTTGGTTGTCCAAACAATGAATGCTTGAGCAACAGTCTGTGGCATTAATATTCAAATCAGCTGAAAGCTGGTCAGGAAATCAGCATTGATCCATGTACAATCATCAAAATTCTAATCAGTCTTAGCCAGAAAATATAAACCTGCTGTCAGCAAGCTGAACATTATTTTATATTATTAATTGTGGGAAAAAAATGTGAATCTGTTCCTTCTGAAGATAATTTTGCTTACTTCTGTTGTTTTCCCCTTTTGTAGATCAATGATGGTATTGCCACGAGGACTGCTGTACTGCGATGTCCCTCGGGTTTTCTCTGAGATGATGGAAGAGAATTCTATAATGTTTGTACTGTATGTATTTAAATGTATTTTGTTAAAGAATGTGCAGTAGAAAATCAAAATTGTCAACTCATTTTTTGTTTTTATGTTTACTCATCTTTATTTCCAAAGGATTCAGATGCCATTGCAGATTTCATCCAGGTTCCTGACTGGTATTATATTATTATATATTATTCTGTTATCATGTTAAAGTGCCTGCTGTTAAAAAAAACTAAAACTGTTGTTTCAATTGCTCCTCATTCCGCCTGTAAGTTGACTTGTCGTATTATTTATTGACCTCTGTGGAAGGAAAAACTTTTGTTGTATTTCATGTGTTTCACTAATCATATTGCACTTTTTGTTAAGATGCTTAAAATAGTATTTTCTTCAAAAGAAAACATTGAAACTTGTGAACATACAATTTTGTGTTGCTCCTACTTAATTCATTTGAGGCAATCGGTTTCCTAGATTTTGGTAAGTAAACTGAACTGTTCATGACAGTTGGACCAACTTGAAGGAGCTATGTTAACAATGAGATAATTTACTTGCTAGTTCTAAGTTGAGATAACTTTAAGATAAATTTACCTCACACAATTAAGTGTATACAACAGGGGTTTAAGTGAACTGAATTAGCTTATGTAAAGTAAACTGGACTTAAAAAAACTGGTTATATATACTTATATTTTTTAGGGCAATCGGTTTCCTAAGTTTTTTTAAGTAAGCTAGGCTTTTCAGATTTTACCGTGTAGAATAACCCTGTTATTATTTTGTTATATGACAAATCATCCATGTAATGGGATGCCACTTAATGTTTGAAACCACAGCACTTTGGTGCTTTAGATGAGAGCTAAAACCAACAATTTCCCGAGGCAGGGTGGCTGCTCTTTATGAATGTTTTATATTTTTATGTACTTACTTATGTAGGTTAAAGGGAAGAATCAAGTCATTGACACATCGGACACATTCTTATACCAAACTGACAAATATAAATGTATTTGTATTACACAAATTTACTGGTTCCTTAAAAAATACTTTTATTATTTAAATCATTAATCTCCTTGGCCAAATGTTCGACAAGAACTCTGTGTCACTTTTAGGGTTGAATATTTTAATGGATTGGGAGTCAACTGGTGAGTTTCATAATTTGGTTTCTGATGGGTATTGTGATAATGGGACTTATTCCAGTATCGTAACTTCCCTGCTAGTGTTCTTTGAAAACATGGTTAAAGGCAACTGAGAAATGACTGAAAGACTGGTGAATATATTTTGAACTGCTGATACTTGTCAGGTGGCGATCAATGACTCGAGCAGAGGTGGAATTGTATAAATAAATAATTTATTTTGGGGAAGGATAATGAACGGAACATGAACCGGAACAAAGGCAAAGCGGAAACGGAACAGGTACAACGCGGCGACAGAACGTAAACAAACAGAACTGAGACGCGAAATGTAAACAAACAGTGAACTGAAGCGAGACCCGGGAACTACAAACGTGAATAAACAAATCAAAATAAACAAACCAGCTAAAGAACACGGGAAGGGGGAAATAAACTAATAGACAAAATAACAAAATAATAATCACAATGGAGGAAGCACAGGAAACGGGAGACTACAGGAAAACCAAAGTAAATACCAGGACGGTACCTGAGGAAATGACGATGGAGAAGAGCAAGGACATAGAATTCAGCGAGCAAGAGGCGGAAAGGCTTACTGGAAGACGTGGAGGAAAAAGCTAGAGATGACGCAGAGAGACGAGTAGAGAAATCAGCAGACGATCCAGTGGTGAGTGAATGAATGAATGCGGCTTAAGTGTAGAGGAAACGGGGTTGGATTGGTGGAGAAGATGATTAGATAATTTAGAACAGATGTGAATGATGATAGAAAACCGATGAGGGAAACACACACACACAGGGAGAAAAAGAGAGCAGAGAGCGAAGGAAAAAACTAGAGAACACTAACAAAACTTAACCAAATTAGAAAACAACCCAAACAAAACAATAACTAAATATAAATAAAGATAACAATAAAATTATAATTTACTGAACCAAACCAAAAACACGGATCATGACAATACTATGCAATTGCTGAAACTGTCTCAGAGCAAAGAAAGTCTTTATATTTTCTATTAGTCACAGTATAGAAGTTTTATTGAATTTTATTGAATTTTTTTGCCAAAATCAGTGATATATTATAAAACAATCTGGTAAAACGGCTGGTAAAGGAAGCTAAATGTGTGTGCTCATCTTTTGTCTGCCACAACATAACACATTAAAAGAACAACAATCACCTTACCTTCACAACACCCAAGGTAATTCAAGAGAAAACCACACATTTTGTATCTACTCAACGTTGATAAATATTGAAAACATTTGATAAATAAAAAGCAGGGAGAAATTTTTTTTTCTAATGTGAACATATAAAATATAAAAAGTTCCTTTACAATACATTTTCTTTTACCCTAACAGCTCTATTTTAATTCTGGGTAATTGTTTAGGATTTTTACCATGCATCAAAGTAAACAAAGTTTACGTCTTAAGTAGATTTTAACAGTTTCTTTCAGGTTTTATTTATCTTCCTATTGTTATCTTCACTAGTTGAAATGTATAAAAAGTTTTTTTTTTTTTTAATGTAATAATTAAACCTACTATGTCTGAGTAGGAACTAGATAATCTGCTCTCAGTCAAAATCAACCAACCAGAGGCAGGAGCAATGTCTTTGCAGTGTCATTTAGTAGGGATGTTCTCATTTGGCCAAACATTAGCAAGGAATTTAATGGCCCCAGTCACCGTAAAGCATATCTTGGATGTGTCATCACTACCTTTCAACGTGCCACTGGCTGTTTATCAGCCGACATCAGAGGTATCTGTAAGGTTTTTTTGTTAAAATTTTAGTCTGTGTTTTTCACAGATATTTAAAAGAATGTGGGGCTTGAAAAACTAAAATATATAGGAAAACTGCTATTTGACATGCTGAAGGGAAATCCAGAGGGACTATTCTTTTATTTTTGACCTTGAAAAAGGTACAGTAGGGATAGGGAAGATGTATATATTAGGTTTAGAGACAGTCCTAAAAATGTTTGCTTTGTGTGTGTAATATTAATGCATTTTAAGGTATTTCTGGGATTTAAACTAACAGGATAGGGATTTTAGAAAAGGTCTCAAGTATTAGCAGATTTTGGCTAACCACATGTAAATGTTGTCCCTACCACCACAAATACAAAGGTCAACTTTGGTGGTTTAGCATACACATTTGTTTTTGTCTTGCATGGCACTTTTTTAGGTGGTCTAATCAGATCAACTCCTTTTACTAGTCCCCCCCCCCCCCAAGTTTGAATACACAAATGATGGGTTGTCTGTCAAAAAACTGTCCCTGCAGATCCTACAGAGTTTGACCTCTCGGTTGCTTCTGTTTTTAAGGAATTTCCTGCTCATCAGTTTCGTTGTAAGATAAAAAAATAAATAAAAATGTTTGTTGAACACTTTTATAATATGCTGTTAAATTAAAAAAAATTGCTTATGTGATATACATAAAAAATAAAAAGTTAATTGTTTGACTTTTAGGGATTGTAGGTGTCAGCTGAGAGGAACTAGATTAATTTGTAAGCTCTTAAAAGGTGAGCAATGCTTGTGGCTCTCCCTTGAATATTGCCGAGGAGCCTTTGCACCTGCCTGACTGTCAAGCACCAGTAGGCTTTAGTGATTTGGTTGAAGGTAAATTTAGTTCAGGTCGCTGGGGCTTTTACATCCAATTCTCTTTTTCATATTACAAAGAGTGTTAGAGTGGAGGAGATATAAAAATAAGTCATCTACAGGTGGTCACTGGGGTGGGCAGTCACTGACTTTCTCAAATTAAGTTGTTGGTATTCAAAAGTTTCTGAACCACTGAACCAAAACAAGTCATTTGGATGCAAAAAAGATTATGTCTATGAAGCAGGCCAATGTGTAGCTTGTGCAATGTGTCCATAGGGGATTGTAAAAGATTTTGTGTATCAATCTCTGCATTTCGATGAAAGGTATCTATTAATGCAGACGACGGTCAGAGATACATTATTACAAAGTTGGCGGCAAAGATGCAGTAGGCAGCACTGATGGTCTTTGACAGCACAATTAACTAGATTTTGAATCCTGGCCTGGGGTCTTTCTGCATTGATTTTGCTTGTTATAACTGTTTATGCATGGGTTCTCCCATGCATAAACAGTGCATGGATGTACACATTGCATGCATGCATGCACATTGAAATCTTAAAATATGAGTATTGGGTTAATTTATGTTTCTTAATTGTCCTTAGGTGAGAATATGTGCTTTGTTCTTTATTATGTTTAAACCTATGTTGGACTGTGACCTGTGTAAAGAGTCCTACCTGTCTAGCAGATGACTGCTAAAGATAAGATATAAATAAAAAGGTATAATTAATTGATTGATATAGTAATCTAAAAAACAGCCCATGCTATGATAGCCTTAGTGGATATGTAATATAACTGTACATCCAAGAAACCCATCAACCTGGGTTTGAGAACTGAGACAAACTTTTTCGTACTCGCATTAGACATTAGTGGATGAAAATAAAAAGTACTTTACAGAAGTTCTTGAAGGTAAATTAATTATATTGTTTCATGACAAAATAGAAAAAATAAGACAAACACTTAAAAAAATTGAATATTCATTGTGATTTCTTAAGTATTACAGTTCAGATTTCTTTGTATCAAAGAATCAAGGAATCAAGGAATCTTTATTTGTCATCACATCACATGTGGTACATGAGGTGGGACGAAAATTCTAATCCCCCGGTCCAGTTTACACCCTGATAGCAATTTTAAATAATGTAATAAAATATAAGAGTATAATATCTATGCGAGAAATAGGATTTGAGCTACACAAAATCTACAATATGGACACAGAATAACAC
>JAVLVB010000557.1:6335431-6353690 GCA_032876305.1 Orestias chungarensis | reverse complement strand
CGGGGGTTGATCCTCCTCAGCGTCCTCCTTACTTCTGCTGGAGTCACGCTGATGGGCTCTTCTCCTGGTGGAGTTGTTATTCTGGTGCTGGGGAGGGTGTCACGGTTGTCAAACCGGGCGTAGAATTGGTTGAGAGCCTCAGGCAGGGAGGGGTCCTTGGGGCATTGTGCAGTTTTAGGTTTGTAGTCTGTCATGCACTTGATGCTCTTCCACATGCTCTGTGGATCCTGGGAGGAATAGTGTCCCTGGATTTTCTGAGCATATGCAGCTTTTGCCCTCTTGACTCCTGCAGTCAGCTCTCTTCTTGCCCTCCTGAGCTCTTGTGAGTCACCAGACCTAAACGCAGCATCCCTGGCTTTCAGCAGAGAACGTGCCTCTGCATTCAGCCAGGGTTTCTGGTATCAAAGGCATATGAACATTAAAGCTAACTCGCTAGCCATTATGATGGAGGAAACACTACTTCAATTCAAACAGGTTTTTAACTACATAAAACATGTAAAATTTTAATTTAGTTTATTTCGCTTGCTTTTTTTTCTATTGTCTGTAACATTTAGTTGGATGGGTTTAAGGTAACAATCAAGGTTTAAAGTACCACAGTTCATTATAGTTACATCTTTATGATCTGCGCATAGGTAGAATAAGTATAGTGTGTAAATAACTCCCAAGGACCCAAAAACCTTTAAACCAGATTCACGTGCTGATGTTGGTATATAGCCAGAGCTGTCCTGCACTGTAATAAAAGAATAGTAGGGTGAACTTAATATTTTAAGGTAACAAACTTCGATAAAATTTCAAGTTGTACAAATGAACTAAATATTTTAAGTTTTGCTTTTGAGCTTTCTCAACTCTGAATTCTGAGTTTTCACAATTCAACAGTTAGTTAAACTAATTTATAATTTACAATGTAGTAACTTTTAATCCTTATTTGTCCTAACTGTCCTGTAATATGTACTAACTTATAATTGTACATTGCACACTACAATACTTTATAATGCAACCTAACTTTATACTTTAGAACCAATAACTAGACACTAGGAAATAATGATATTTTTTTCCTCAAATCCGAAGGCTGTTCTGTCAGTTTGCTAAAAGTTCAATTTACTAAAAGTATCTCCAAACTCAACCATTTAGGCAGCTGCCTGTATAGGGAAGATTTAAAATCTCAGACGTAGAGACTCTATTCACTCTGCAGGCCTTGAGTTTTAGTTCATATTTGATCCTTTTGACTCCTCATATTTCACTGAGTCACAACAGGTTTGTATGGACTTTTGGAAAAACACAACAAGTAGCTGACTATTTCTATTCCGAACCGTTCTGTTTACAGCAGCTAGGCTGCTGCAAAATTTACTTGTTTCAGGTATTTTGCCTGAACATCCTAAACCTGTCTATTCCATTCTTAGGATAACAGTTACGTTCCGATGGTGGGCACAGTGGGGTTTTAAAACTGGATATTAATGATTCCAAAAATAAATGAGTTTTAGAAAACCTGAACAAAACATCAGCCATATTAAAAATGATTGGATGATACATAATGTGCAGTCAATCAACTGTAAATGGACCAGAGCAATCCCTCCATAACAGTCGGTTTACTATCCAGCTGGAATGAACTTTTTGGGTCAGGAGGAAACTGGAGGCTATTCTCCTCCTGAATAAAAGGAACCTTTGTATAAGTTGACTCATATTAAAATACATTGTATTTAAATACAAATATAATACATTGCAACCTTTGGAACTTGTAAAAAAAAGTAATAAAATAAGTTTGCAAATCATGTATACTTGGATGATTCCCAGTCAACATCCGAATTTGTTGGTGTTATAATTCAGAGTAAAGTAATAGTTGAATCTAATTATCGGTCCAAAGGAACACTTCAATTTTACCAGTTCTAATGCTTAGTACTAATGACATATTTTTGGGCTACTTTGGTTTTTTTGGGGGGGGTTTCACATGCAATGTTCACTTGCAAGGAATGCTTTACCATCAAGTGGTATTGTGAGGGTTTTCACATTCCCCCTGTTGCCCTGTAAACAGTGTTTGTAATTTGACCATGGTCATGTAAATCTATGTATATACACTGGTTCTTGCTTCAACATCATAGTACGAGCGGTGTAGACATGGTTGCCATCTGAAGGATGCTTTAAATTGTAAGTGAAATTGGTGTGACTTACTTCTAGATTAATCAGACTAATATTTATCTGTCCACTTTAGGGCACTGATATAAAATGTAATTATGAAAAGGTCGGTTAAACCTTTATTACATAGTTATTGAAAGTGTTAAACTGTAAAGTGATGTTAAATTTACACCTGCATAGCAGAATACAAGAGAAGATATGTTATGTTCATTTTTATGTTTTTTTTTTAATAATGAAACTGTTGTATAAAGTAAAATGCCCACTTCAACAATTGATCTTGAAAACCCATAATAACTATCTCATTTTACTATTATATTACTGTACTACACACACTGACCAGTGTTTGCATATTCATGGAGGATAGGCACATGGAGCTGCCATCAAATCAAGGTTAGACCGTGCACTATTTCATTATAATAAAAGAAAATATAAATCAAAGAAAACATACATTTAAGAAAAGACAATTTCACAAAATAATGAATATTTTATTTTCCTTGTTATCATATAGTTAAACAGTATAGAGTATCACAATGCCATTAAAACAACAAAATGCTTCAATTTATGTCAAAATTAAAATGAAAGCTTTTGAATTGGTCTTTGTACATCTGATTCAAGAGATTTCAGTTCTTCGCCAATAATTAAGTATTATATTGTACCGTATTACATCCCCACTTTCCATGAGCACCAGGAGCAACTGTTCTTGATTGTATGGAATGTAAATGTTATCCCCTTCAAAGATCAGTTTATTTGACCAATTGGACACAAATGTCTCTCAAGAGTAACTAAAAACAGAAAGTTCTGGCTAAATGGGGTGCTAGAGGTGGGCAGCTGGCGGCACGAATACTCGTTAGCCTTGCTCGCTCTCCCTTTCAAATGAGAACTTAATGATTTATAGATGTTTGCTTTAAAAAGTCATTGGCATTAATCCCATGGCTCATTAACCATTTAATTAAAATTAAATTCAGTGTTAGGACTAAAGCAGATCGAGAGGATTTCCTCCTGGTGGGAGGCTGTTGAATCACCTAATTTTCTGAAGTGCCTCATGTGACTGGGAGCATTCACCAACACAGAGCTCTGTCGAAGCGGCGCGTTTACGCAAAGTGAGAAGCAGGGGCTGGCTAGAGTGAATAATCATGGCTCAAACGGAGGCCGCCGAGAATATCACCTGTATGTTTATGTTTGGCTATTGGATGCCTGAGATCATTTTATATGGCTTATCGACCTGCAAAGTGAAGAATGAGAATTAATGAAGCAAAAACCGCTGAATAATTTTTTTGAAAGGCTGAAGGAAGAGGGAGTGTTTATGTGTTTATCCTTATCTGCAGCATCTTAAGTGCAAATAAGCATCAAGAGGGAAGCAAGTGAGTCATGACCTGGATCTACAAAAGTGTCTTGTATAAACATGAGTTTGATCCATGACACAAAATGAACAATACTGCCATTTATTTCCCTAACATTTTTAACTACATACCTGAAATCCTTCATAAATGGTGTGAACAGCCAAGTTACAATATACTGTACAAGACAGGAGTTATTTACACACTTTTGCTTATATGACTAATAATTTTTTCATTTGAATATGTGTAATGAAGCTTAGAGGAGTAAATCTGCCATTTTATTTTCAAAATGAACCTCTGTAATTCTTCACCACCAGTTCATTTTGTTGTGAAGAGAGAAAGCTAATCTAGCTACCACTAAATGTTCTGTTTTCCGTACACTTTCACATGTTGTCTTTCTTCTGGAGGTGTATGTACCATTTGTGCATCTGAGTTTACTAAAATTGTAAGCTTCGGAAATTTCCACAGAGCACCATTTAATTTGCAGGGTTGGGCGTAACTAAGCACATTTAACTGTGTTTTAAAACAACTGTATAGGGGAGATTTTAGTGGTTATGAAGAGTGGTGAACTGTATTAACAACCCATGCTGCAGTACTTGAATAGCACCATGAAGTGGTGTGATGCATAAATGTAGTTAAAATCAACTTTAGCAAAGTTTGTTATTAATGTTGATAGCTAAACCCAGATAATACATTTACTAATTGCCAACAAGAAGAGTAAGGAAGAGAAAATAAAATATTTGTTATTATTATTTGTTAGTATATAACTAGAATTAAGCACTGTTATGTAGATGAATAGCTAAGAAGCTATAAAGCATTGTTATTAAAAGCATCACCCACCCATGCTACATCAAATGAAAAGCAATGAAATATTTACTAAATGTGAGCAGTTACATTACTTTGTTAAAGTAGCGGAATACTTACACTACTACTACATTCATCTTAAAGGTCAAAAATAGCCTACTAAGAAATGGCTGTCCACCCCACATGACAAGCAGGAAACAAACAAGACGACCTTTGTAACTCTGGAGGAGCTGGAGATCGGCTTAGATGGGTGGATGTTTTGACCAGACATGGTTGCACTCTGCTAATCTGTCCTGTACAAAACAGGACGAGAAGAGAGCAATAAATGTTAAGATCTCAGTGTGTGGCTATCTTTTTGTCTACATCTGTGAGTTCTTTCGTGAATTAAGGCTCTCTGGTGGAAGCTATGGGCCACCCGATGCAGTCTCTACACCTAACTGAAATCACCTTATTATTTGAAGTGGCCTGCAAGGAGCTGTTGGAATACCATTTGGTGCATGATTATAAATCATTCCAGATGGAGTCAACCCAAAATATTTCCTCAGTATTTTCTTCTGAATTTTGAAAGGATTTGCCTACCATCTTTCTCGGGTTACCACCCATTATGTTTATGCTTCCCACATTGTACTCCCTGAGGTTTCCATGTTGTTATAGATTGAGTCTCCAAACCTCACCTTTGTTTCGGTCTCCATCGGGCTCTCCATACTCCACACTTTCCAGCTTCCTCTGTTCATAGAGTAATGGAACCCACTCCCGGCTATTCACCTTAAAACCATGGATCCTATGTACCTTCTGCTTCAATCAAAACAGTGAAATCATCCCTATAATTGTCTCTACACTGAAATAATTCCTAATTCTATTTACTCTTATCTCCTCTTAAGATACCATCAGAAATTTAAATCCCAATGCACATTAATATTTAACCTGTATTCTGCCTTTGCCTATGCATGTTTTTCAAGAAATTACATTAAAGCTTGTCACTAATATTTTTACTTCAAAGTCACAAGCCATGCAGAGGAACATGTGGAACACCCTCGCCACATCACCACCTCAATGAAACATGAAGCTGGCTGAATCATTTTGTGAAGACATGTTTTGTTCCAGCTGGGACAAGGAGGATTGGCAAAAGTATATAAGAATGATGAAGCTAAATAAATCTTAGGTCTCTGATTACCCAAATTTGTAAGTTCTAATGCACAACTCCTAACCCCAAACATAACCGCCTGCAATAAAAGATACTTTACTTTACATAGCCTTCTGCACCAACATTCATCTGCTGGTTCACAAGCTTGAGAAACTCCCTCAGTAGGTAGCGGGTGTGCTACTGAATACACCAAATTATCTTTTTACAATATCCATTTTTTCCTTGCATCTGTAACCTGATCATAATCTCTTTATGATCACCCAAATAAATATTGTATAGCCCACAGGGTTAGGGTCACCTAACTACCCTCAACCATTTTTGACCCCACCCTCTCTTTGTCTCTACACATCTCATTCACACACATTTTGTATTTCATTTTTATCTAATCATAATGCCTACCTGAACTGAAACATGCTTGCTGTGTTCCAAAGCTAAAAACAAAGGTGGTCTCCAATGGTATCATGGAACAACCACCTGTACTGCATACTTGAGCAGTGGAAGAAACCCACCCAGAATATCACACGCAAACACACGCAAACATTGTATCCATTATCCAACACCTTTATCCTTTGTAGGGTTGTGAGGGTCTGCTGCTGCCAGTTTTCTTTTGGAGAAGCTTCAAAGGAAAAATTGGATTTGGTAGACACAGCAGTATTTGGGCACAGACCTCAGAGTAGTGTTTGGAACAAATAATATACTATATGAATACTGTACTGTTGTCTGTTCCCTCACTAAAAAATAACACTCATTCAGATGTGATGGAGACAGGTGTTTGAAAAGAATACAAAATAAAGTACTTTTTTTGTCACACAATTGGAAAATTCCTGTGCAACAGCAGCACAGTGGCCACAATCAAAGCAAGTAGGTTCACAAAAAGTAAAATATAAAAACAAAACAAAAATTTATGAGCAAGGCAGTTCAAAGTGCTTTACATGGTGAAAAGGAAGGAAGAGATCTTACGAATTTCGTAATGGATAGGATGATGGGTCTTTTCCCTGTGGCAATGCCTTATTCCTGTGCAGTTACCGTATATCTCCCTCTTTAGCTTGTGGGGTATTCAGCTTTTCAGAAAAAAAACTAAGAATTGTGTGCTTGGCCACTAATTTTTTGCTCTACTTGCCATTATATAAGAGGATACTGAAAGTTCACATTTGGAACTTTGATTATTTATTTGATTCCAACCTATCCAGTTGCCAATTACATCAGTATCAGTATACAAACAGGTAAAAGTGACGTAAAATACCAAATCACTTTGATTGGTCTGTAAGACCAGATACGTTTTGCACAGGTCCAGTCTATTTGCTGACTGGTTTAATAAAAAACACAATAAAGTCACACACATGTTCTTAGCGGACTATTGAGAAAGTGATTGGCTGCAACCTCCGACCTCTTCAGGAACTGTACCTCTCCAGCACTTTAGGTCATGCAGGTCAGATTGCAGCTGGCGCTTCTCACAATGGACAATGTCTGTTGAACCCTCTGAAAAATCTAATTAAAAATACTTCATATATCCTAAAAGGAATTTAATTGGTTTTGGAGTAAGTCATTTAACTAAGGAGTTATTATAGATGGTGATGGCTGTGGGACAAGCACTTTCATACCTCCTCATTTCCTTTTCCTGCTACTCTTTAAATCCGGATCTGCTCTTATAGTCAGGAAACCCGCCAGAGAGATGTTGGAGTCGGGGAAATGATACTTCAGCCATGTCTCAGTAAAACACATGATATTGCATTTCCGATAATCTGGCTGAGTTTTTGTCAGGGATTAAAGTTCATCCAACTTGTTAGCTAATAATCTTACGTTGTCCACGATGATGGATGGCAGGGAAGGTTTGAAATTTCTCCTCCTTATTTCGATCCCCTTTCCATGCTCTGCAGCCTCCATTTTAACTCTTCTGGGATTTCTGGCTTCATTTGTGGTATTATTTCTGCTTTTTCAATGTTAATCCGCTGCTCCCTGTTGTAAACCACCCTCTGGTTACGCTTCATAACAAAAGAGCAAAATGTATTAGTATTGGAAAAAAATCAATCAAGCTGTACAGAATCCAAAACAACAAGGAATGGTTCTCCAAAAAAGCTATATTTCCAAGAAAACAGGTAAATAATTTTTTAAGTAAAGGAAAGATCAAAATAAAAGTTGAAGAGCTGCTCCAGCATGCTGCCACCTTGAGCGACGCAATTCTTCTCAAGCAGAAGACTATGGCCTATCCAGACCAGATCTTTTTGCCATAAAAACAAGCTCATGAGCAACAGAAAGGTGACTCTTGTTTAACACAGCCACTTGCACTTGCTGCCTTTTCACATGTGTAATATTTTGTACATTATATTATATCTTATTTAATTTAACTCCACCACTACATCAGAAATCCTGTGAACCTGTTTTCACTGATGATGGCAACAAACCTGATTCTGATTCTTATAAAACAAAAGTAAAAAGACCATTCATGAAAATTAGGAATACAAAATTTCAGTCAGACAATTAGTAAAATGTTTTTTGAACCTTTAATAAAAATGTTTTTTCTTCACAGCAACAGTGATGCAATATAAGGAGGCTCCATCAGTGATCACTGACTCTATGGTCGTGGCCCTGTTTGGAACCTTAAACTACTTCCTTAATGTCCATATGTCACCCAATATGTGGCTTTCAATCCATGTTTTAGCAGAGTAAACTTAGTAGGAGTATGGAAGTAAAAAGCCTTAGATTGATTGCTACAATCACTGCAGTAATCCGACCACTCTTATTTTTCTTCAGTATGCAGGTTCTAACACATTTAAAATAGCAACGCAGTAATAGTTCCACACACGGTTGACACAGGAGTGGAGATAAAGCAAGCACTTTGTAGGACAAAATGTGGTCTGAAAGTGCTGAGGAATGAAATGGGGGACATAGTGATTAATTCATGTGTCTAGAAATCCTCCTTTCAAACTGTATTTATCTGCCACCTATGTAAGCTGAGACACGTTAGTCCATTTTGGTTATCTGATCATCTCAATGTAGGTACTTAATCATTTAGAAGTAAGATGTTTGTGAATCTTTTTTAGAAAACAAACCTGTTGTGAAAAAGCTTTTTTTTGTTGAAGAAAGCAGCGAAAACTCATCAGTCTTTTAGTTTCTGTCACAGCAATAGTTGCTGGTAATGAATAATTGGCGAGTAGTAGGAAACAGTAGCTGGATGTAGAAAATTGGTAAGTTTGTAATGCCGTACTATATGTCTATAGATGAATAACAGTGGAGTTAGCTAAGCAGAACCTGAGCCTTTAGAAAAGAAAAGTTGTATCACAGCCTAAATAAATAAATAGGATTTATGCCTCTTGAGAGACTGGGAGCAGTTTACATTGAACATAAGTTTGACGTCTTAAAGCAAAGTGTTCTGTTGGGAGAATATAGAAAAAGAAATGAAGTATCATGGCCCTTAATTTTTGTATTTTTTATATATTCAGTACCAATCACAAAAGCTAAAATTGCAGATTTATAAACTTTCCCTTTTTATATTAAGAAAAATAATAAATGGAAGTTAAGCCTAATATTTAGAGTTCACTGTAATAGTGTGATAGTGTAAAAAAGTATTTTGCTTCTTTTTCTAAAGATTTTCATGCATGTCAAAAAAGCAACCTTATTGTTTTGTGACAATCTCATAATGTCTCTCATAATGTAAAGAAATGTCAGGCTGTGGTTTAAAAAGTGCTCTTGTTTTGTTTTGTATAATTAGATACCTATTATATTTTATTGATTGAGGGTGCATATATATATTTTTTTACCAGAAATGCAGTTAGATGTATACTGAGGAGGTCTGTTTATTTGGCATGAAGCTAGAAGGATAAAAGGGACTTACTGTTAGGCTAAACCCAACTTATCAGTTTTAAACCACATTAGTTAAAAAAAAAAACTTTTCTGAGAACTTACGTAAAAACTATCATCTTAGAAAACTGAATAAGTAATTCTGAGTGAGCCACCAGGTAGTCTCATTCAAACAAAAAGCAGCTCCCAACCATACACCTGTTTCTAATCATCTGGTCATCTTCTCCACCTCCTTCTCCTCAGTACTTAAGCCTGGTTCTCTCATTCACTACTCGCTGGATCGTACATTACCTTATGTCTCGTTGTTGCTCTGTTCTCCTTCCGTGTCCAGTCCTCATCTCTCCGAGTAAGTTCGCCTATCTGCTCCCCTGGTTCTCAGTGCTGGTTTTTCTCCCCTTTCGTGTCTTCCATGCTCCTCCATTAGTTTATTTCATTCGCTGTTTTGTTTCTTCGTAGTCTCCGGTTTTTCTCGCGTCCCTCGTTTGTTTATTAGTTTGTTCCTTGTTGTCATTTATTTTCCCACCCCGTGTTTTTTCCTCGGCCTGTTTTCCACCTCCATGCCTCATTGTTCATTTGGTCGCAGTTCATGTTCTGTTCAATATTCACCCTATCAATAAATCATTATTTTTTCCACATTCCACCTCAGTTTGAGTCATTAGCCATTGCTTGAGAGCTGAGATTTCAGAAAGGTTTTTCAAAAGATGAATATGGAGTTACCAGTTTGGCCTTCATTAACAGTTCATAGAAATTACAGCTACTTACATCCCTGTGCATCCGATGACTTTAGTGTCACAAATCATGGGAAAAGAGTATTTCTAACTTTGAATCTTTATATCTTAGAAAAATTCCAACCAGAGACTATTGAAGTGCATTCATAGAAAAACAAACAAAAGCAGAACCAGATTTTCTGATCAGCTGATCGTCAGCTTGGCTTTTCAAGCTGAAACTAGAGTGATTCTGGTTAGCAGCAGTGCAGATCCTAAACACACTGCACCTTTATTTAATAGAAACTTGTTTATTGAGCAAACACCTGTCTAAACATGACATTTAAATGGTACAATAAGCTTGAAAATTATATTGTCAAGGTAATTAGTTGATCAGAAATTCTGCTCAAATTGCTGGAAAGGCTGGAAATTGGGCCACATTTCCTCATGTTATTGTCATTTGAAGTCAAACTCAGCACTTAGTTTGTGTCATTGTGTAAAAAGAAAGTGTTTCTAACACCTTCCATGTCGGTTTGAGCAACAATATTACACAACCCTTAGTCAGGAGTAAAATATGCGGCTTTATTTTCATAGCTCATTAGGCCAATTATGTGTTATTTGAGATTCCTAAATATTTGCTTTTGTTTGACATGCAGGTAAACCTTCTGAATAATGCAAATGAGATACTCATTAGCATAAGAAAATGACTAATGTGGTTGCAGGTTGCTGTTGTTGATGCAGTTGTGTGAGTGTCTGTGCGTAATGTAGCAGACTGTCTAGATGCGTGTTGACGTATGTAAACAAGGTTCGGTGAGCAACCCCCCGACCCACCCCTTCCGCACTATGTCGTTTGGATGGACAACAACCAACCTGCCGGTAGGTTATGTCTTTTCCTGCTAGTGTCCTTGCTACAGTCAGGCTAAAAGCCAGTTGGAAGAGACATGCCGGCAGACGGCTCCACATCAATATCTCAACTAGCCACCAGAGCCTGACTAAAATGATCAGGGAGTTTAAAGGTACCAGCTGGTGAGTTGATGTGGGGGTTCTCACATTCTGCTCAGGGGCTTTGGATTCATATAAATTACAGCGATTATGTTTAAGGGCTGCACACATTAATTGGTGTAGAGAGATGGGCAGATAACAAGGGTATATAGGCGAACAGAGATGACCATCAATGGGCTTGCTGTGTCTCTTTGTTTTCGACGACTAAACAACCCAATCCAACATGTATCGCTAAAAGACATAGTCTTCCCCTTAGGGTGGAGCAAATGGGATTTCCATGGTAAAATAACTGCGAGTATATGGTTTTAAGGAAGATGCATAGCATGCTTAACCCTCCTGTTATTTTCATTTATTAGGAACAGCCATGTTGGTCCCTGGTCAATTTGAGCCAATGGATGTTTACTGACCCAGAAAAAGTCTAAAACCCCAAAAATCCTAACAAGCAGTGTGAATATTTCATTAATAATGCCATTACTAAGTATTCTATCAATATTCAGTGCAATGTTGTTCCTTACCTCAAACAGGTAATAGTTCAGTTAGGATAATTCACTCGTTTCTGACCTAAAATGAGTGAATTATCTGACCTAAACTGTCATTTTTTTTTAAAATGTCAGAGGTCATGTTGTGCCCCCAGAGACCCTGTGCCATGTCGAGCACGACCCTTGTTACCTGATTCTGCTCTGGGGCTCCTCCAACTGGCTTTCCAGTGTTAACTGGAAAATGTTGACTGCATAGCTGATGTTTGCTTCACATGCTGCCCAGATTTTTATGCTATATTTAGCTGGTTTGGAAGGCATTTATTGCCTAAATGGGCAGCAACCTCTGAAGGCCAATAACCTTTCATCCACTGTGATATTAGGGCCTGAGTTGTAGACTAGTGGAAGTTGCTCTACCCACTTGTCCCACACTGTTCTAATAGCTGCCATCTTGTCTCTCTACCGTATACAAGCCCTAAAAGTAAACACTCTTGACATTTCTGACACCCAATTTGACTGCTGGGTCAAATTGACCTGAACAGTATCTCTGTGAAATGAACATACAGTGGGTGATTGCAAATATGTGAAATGTACAATTTTCATATTATATGTTTATAACACTAATTAAGACCAGCAGAAGAAGTTTAATACTGAAAAAATACTTTTAACTCTATTTCCTAGGTCTTCAAACTAGTTTAAACATCTCTATATCTCTTTTTAACTTATTTATATAATTTTTTTTGTTTGTTCTTTTTATCTAATTTGATTCATAAAGTTGGTCAGAATATTTCTTCACAAAAAGGAGCAATGCAAGGAATGTTTATGGGTGGGATACAGCTGTATATTATGTGTCTACTGTCAAAGGCTCAAAGATGTGAAAACATAGTTTCTGTGGTTTAGAAATAAGAAAAAAAAGAAATTGGTCTCATTAAAAAACCCTTACTGTTCCTCTCCATCCTTTCTCTCACTGGTTTCATTGTAATTCTTTCATTATCACTGTAGTTGCCCAAGAGGTGTTGTTAGTTCCCTAAGGAGCCCGCTGGCTCTCAGTCAGAGGGCCTTTGAGCTGCCAAGTCAGCTAAGGCCATTGGTCCCCCTACTGTGTGTTCCTACTCAGAAGCAGCTCGAAAGCTGGCGCAGTCCCGCTGATTCACCGCCTTTGGCTAGGACGCTCTCCAAGGAGCCCCCTCTCAGGCCAGGATATCATTTATTTGGGACGCATTTGGCAAAGGGTGAATCTTGCCTCTTTTTGAAATTTACCATCCAGAGACAAAATAAATGAAGGGTTTCAAAGATGTGTCAACCATGATGGTTTTTTTACGATACCACAGAGGAAGGGACTGGGAAGCTGAGCAATGTTGTCCCCACGGAGCACGTCTCTGTGTTCAGAACATACAAACAGCAAGACTCAACAAGGCTTGACGTGAACGAGTATGTTTCAGCTTTGGATGTCTGGGTAATCTTTCAACGTCATCTGATAAAGTTATGTGTGACATTTTGTAATTTTTCAAACACAACCCTATGAACAAGGGTTTATTTTTTGTCTGATCATACTGTTTTGAAAAGTGCTGCAGTCTGTCTATCCAAAGAAAGTGTGAGGACACGACATTTGTGACCACGCAATGTTTACTTCGCATATTGTCTACTGGGCACTGAGCGGCAGCCCAAGTATTCAGAGACGTATTTTCTCGTTGATGCTTAGAGACAGGGGAGAAGTGAAAGCTGTGGTTGAGTGGCAGCATTTTGTTTTGCATTTGTCTCCAAACAGATGCATAGCTGTCATTCAAGGCCCCATTGAAGATTGCTATCAAATGTAATCGCTTCAAAGCTTATTCCCATGGATGCCCGCTTACAGATACAGCTTTTTCAGGTGTCTGTCAAGTGCATCCTGCAGAGGGCCATGGAGCAAAAGCTTCAAATATGTGAATTTAAATATAGAAGGGGCACAGACATTATGATTCACATCATGCTCTCCTAAAGCAACACAACACAATAGCACTCATTTTGTTTTTAGATTACATGCTCCATCTTTAAGGTCTATTCCACAACGGATAAGGCACATTCTTTGTTTTAGCCATTTAGATGCTAATACACACATGCGTCTAAATTAATTACATTTTTTGAAAAGGTTTACAGTCCTTTTTGTGAACAAATATTATGACCAACTTTATGAATCAAATTAAATAAAAAAACAAACACAATTTTTTTTATATAAATAAGTTAATAAGAGATATAGAGATGTTTAAACTAGTCTGGCTCTGTCTAAATGGAACTGCTTTCTAATCTAACTGGCTGTTCCAATCTTAGCAGCAACAGCTTTTTTAAAGGATTTTGGAAAGCTGAAAATATCTTTGGCATCACTTTGGATGAATTTTGGCTCACTGTTCAGTCCATCGCTGTTCTGTCCTGTTTTACTTTACTCACACTAGATTGATTATAATCATAAATAGCCTTATTCAGGTCATGCCTCAATATCTTAATCAGATTTAAGCACAGACTCTAATTTACCCACCAAAAGGTCGTTCCTAAAAAGGCTTCTTGACAAATGGCTATATATTAAAGGTGTCACGAAATGGATAATGACTCGAGCAGAGGTGGGATGTTCGAAGAAATAATGATTTATTCACAGGAATGGATACTGAATGAACACAAACTGAGACTGATGAGTAACGCGGAAGGAGGTGGAACAGAGGAAAACGCGGGGCGGGAACTGGAATGAAAAAGAATGAACCAACCAAAACATAAACAACGATGAGGGGCGCGAGAAAAACTAAAGGTAATAAAGAAACAAACAACCGATGAATAAACTAATGGGGGGCACGGGAGGGGAGAGAGACCAGCACAGAGAACCAGGCGAGCAGAAAGTGACAACTTACTGGGAAGAAGAACAGGGGAATGATGAGAGAGGAGATAAGGCAAAGTTATAATCCAGCGAGTAGTGAGTGAAAGAACCAGGCTTAAGTACTGAGGAGAAGTAGGTGGAGCAGTGGAGAAGATGAATAGATAATTGGAAACAGGTGCAAGTGATAATGAGACTCAGGCTGTGGGAAAACACAAAGACATAGAGAGAAAGTGACAGAGAGACATAGATCAGGGGAACTGGAGGGGGGAAAAAGAACCAAAGAAAACAATAACTTAATAAACTAAACAACTACAGCAAACTAAACAGAGACAAAAACACGGACCATGACAAAAGAAAGTTGGAGTGGAAGGAAAATGTGTGCAGCAACAGATATAACATCAACCTTAAAAAGGTTTGCCAACCATCCATTGAAAAACTGAATCGTTCCGTATTTATAAATAAAAACACCAGTCTCTTCTTGTGTGGAAAAGAAACACAATTTCTCCCGTATTACAGTGAGAGTTACAAATTGGTAAGAAAATAGTTAATGGAAAATGAATAACAGGGCACATTAAATAGAAACATATATGGTAAACTTGTTTCCGGACTCTGTCCTGTATTGTGACCAATGAGCAGACAACATATTCACACACATGAGACGATCCAGAATATGCTCATCCCATTGGTCGAAGTAAGTGCGACTCAAAGAAAAGATAGCGAGAGACAACAGAGCGGACTGAGTGACACAGATGCCGACACAGCTTTTGCGGGCGGTGCAGCTTCGCGTAGCAATGCAACTAGTACTGCTCAGAGGAACAAAACTAAAGAGAATCCAGAAATATTGAGAGGAATTGGAAAATGTAAAGTACCTGAGTAGAAAAAGTGCATGATAATAAATATAAAGCACACTGCACAGTGTGCCAGCGCACTTTTTCAGTAGCCCATGCTGGCAAACTTATAATTACTCACTTAAGATTATGAGTTAAACAAAAACATGTACGTTTGTATTTAAAAAAAGCAACAAACAAGCAAAAAACTTTGATCGGAAGAAAACAACCAGGGCCGAGAAAAAGACAAGAATGCAAAATGGAATAATCAGCCATTAATTAATTCGGGTAATATTTGTATGCAATATTATGGAAACTTAATTCTGTATCAATAACTGTTTAAAAATAGCTCTGGCATGAACTCACTTCTTTAAATGTAAAGACGATGGATATTTTTACATGTTTGTGTGTATGTATAAAATACAACAAAAAAGGGGCATAAATTGAGTGTTCACTTATAAAGGTTTTAATTTAATTTCTGGGTAACAAAGTTTAACGTCCAAGCAATATTTTCCTGCTACATTTTACCCCTCAGAGCCATAAGTGATTTGGTACAACAGGCAACTCTTTAAATTCATTTATTCCTAGAAAAAATTAGAGAGAACTTGCCAGATTGAAATTGTACTGATACTTTTGCAGTCCTATACTTTAGGCTTGATGTCTTTCTATACTATTCTCTTCCTTCTGCCTTTAGAATCTTGAATGAAATTCAAAAGAATTTCCTCTTTTTTGATTTTTTTTTTTTACATTAGCTTCAATCAGTGTATCATGGTTAGCATCAGCGTGTGATTAACTTATGGTCTGTGTATCTTGGTTGATTCACTTCAAACTACTAGATGCCTCATTCACATTTTTTTAATTGCTTTTTAAGAAGTTTTTTTAAATCTGCAGGAATATTGGATTTAAACTAAACTAGTTAAATAAAAAATCAACAGGTCATTATTGCAAACACAAATGAATGGAGAGTAGCAGGAGAAACTAGTTTATTGAGAAAAATGGGTCTGTATATCAGTCCCGGGGATTGACAGGAACGATACAAATACCTAATAAATCTTATTTGTTTATGTAGAATAAAGAGCTTACTTTTGGTTTCTGTTGATGTCTTTAACTATCTGCCTCCGTGAAATAAAATACATTATAGACCTGAAGGATATTAGAAAATGTTTTAATATCAATAATATTGGTAAACATATGTTTTCCATGTGTTCTTGTCACTCACAAATATGCGTCTAATTCAATGCAGGTTTGAGTCGAATAGTTGAATAAAGTAATTGCACACACAAAGGGGGCTAAAAAAGAATCACCACGCCAGGAGGGGTAAAGGCGATCGGGTCAGCCGGCCCCATACATGAGATGTCCCTTTTTTTTTTCTCTGGGAGTTGGCACCCCTATTCATGAGTTTTGAGTGAGATTTACGAAGGGTGAAGTGCAGGTTTTCAGTACTTTATCAAATACCACATATTTAGTCTCTTCATAACATCCGGGGTGTTTAGCCAAATGGTTTCCTCTGTGGACTAGAATGTCTTCTTTTCCATTGGAAATCCATGCACGGTGAGGCTCAGTGGGAAGGCCTAAGTACCAAAAGTCCAGACAAGTGCTTTAATGACCATGGTTCATGTGTTTGATTTCCTTACAGATACATCTGAACTAAATCCTATAGAGAATAAGTTGACTTTTGTCGACTTTTGTCAAGAGGAAGATGGGAAACATGCCATATTGGGCCAGTAACTCCTGCAAAACAAGCTTTGAGAATGAAATTAAATCATGGGTTTTCATTAGCTGTATTAAAAATAATCAAACAAACTAATAGAAATGATTGATAGAAATAAGTTCCCCAATATGTGGTTTTACTTTTTTACGTGTTTTATAATGTGATTTTAACGCATAAATCATAATGTTTTATTTCAATAAAAAAAAAAACAAGGTGACAGACTCAGCTTTGTCTACTCGCTTTGAACATACAATTGTCCTCCTTTCCCCCCCCCCCATCTCCCTTGAGAGCTGCTTGGTCAAGTGGTGTTAATTTCATTCAGCAAATTGTCTCTGGAGAAAACAAACAAACAATTAAATCTGACCTCTGTGTTCGTCTGTGTAATTTTTGGAATCAATCAACTGGTTGCATGGTATGGATTTACAATAGTACACCCTTCATTCCTATTAAGACAATTTTTCAATCATACTCTGCAGTTACCACGGGGTCAAAAAAATTTCAACTCTTAGGTGCTGCCATTTAGAAAGCATCGTGCTACTGTTTTTTGTAAAGAATGCCATAAAAATGATGTTTGAAGTTTCTATCAGAAGCACAAAATATATGCACCAAAGGTAAGATGAGAAATATCTGATAACAGAGAAAAATTTAAGGGTAGAAGATATTGTATTCTGAAGGAAGAAACCAATTTTAACCAGACTGTAAAAAGGAAAAAAATGTCAGAGACATAAACATTCCTGTTATTTACAATGGTTTAAAGTGTTAAAAATTTTGTGTTTTAGGTCTATTACAGTTAAATCGCTAAGCAACATCACTAAGGCTTAGATAAAAATGTATTGATGTTTTATGCTTTGAAACTTAAGAAAATATGAAACTTGAAGAGGTGATATTGATCCAGTGTTTAAGAAAAACTATGTCTCCATCTAACTGGAATCAGACAAACAGATAGAAAATAAGAAGTACCACATTGCCTCAGATGCAGCCTTTTAAGATTTCTTTTCTGGTTTAGAAAATGGGCCTGATGGATCATTCCATGTAATATCATTTGTCTAAAAGTTACACTTTATAATTTTAAAAATCAGCATCAATTTACCCTTAGAGTGGGATTCCTCACTTTTCCACACATACTTTTCTCAACATCCATAACTAACTAAATGTTGTTTTTCCATAGCAATATCTGTTTTTTTTAAGGGCACTGGCCTGTCCTGCAAAACAAAAACAAAAACCCTGATGTTGCTGCTCATATACGTCAAAATTGGGTGTTTTCAGGCTTTCAGGGGTCCCTTTTTTATCACAAAATGTAAATGTTGTTATAATTGTTTTATGGCCATGTAATTGCAAAATTGTGTTAATTCTTTAATATTGTTTAAAGAGATTGGCACATGACAATTCCATGTATGTTGTTGAAGTCCTCCTTGACTTCCCCAGGTTGGTTGATCTCAGGACAGCATATTCAGGTTCTCACAATGTTCAAATAAAAAATATAA
>JAVLVB010000557.1:6324450-6335331 GCA_032876305.1 Orestias chungarensis | reverse complement strand
CCCCTTCCCGTGCCCCTCTGAACTCAGCTCCTCAGAGAGATAATAAACAGGCCTTATCAGGAATTTCTAGCTCTTTGTTATATGCACACACTTCTAGTATGAAAAGAAACATGAATATATATGAAAGAAACATGGATATAAATGTTTACCACTCAACAATGTGGAGGTTATATCATCGGATGATCCATATTGAGTGGGTCATTGGTTCTTTTCCTACAAGCATGTTGAACTTCTTTTGATTTTTCCAGGCAGTGTGTAAATTTACAGGTTTGCCTCCATTTACCTCAATTGACCAATATTTTCGAAGCACACAAAACCATGGAATGAGACAGAGATAGGAGCGAAAGTAATTTTTTGAGATTTCAATCATTTGTGATATTTCGTGTATTTTGAGTGTTAGGTTAGTTTGTAGTTGTCTAGATTAGTGTCTTGGGTTAGTGTCTGGAAGGTTTTGTGAGATAAAACAATAAGGCGATTGAGGAGCAGCTGAGGAAACAGGGCGGAGCGCAAATTGGAGCCAGAAAGCGGTGAGTTTTACAACTAATGGGACACTCCGTGGTTTTTACTGGATGAGGAGAGAGAGAGGAGTGAGAGGAGCGTCAGATGAGTCGGAAATCCGCCAAGAGGACGGGACGGTGACGGCGGGGCACGCCCACCAGGTTGCATTCTCCTGTGGCTCAGGCAGCAGTCAAGCATAAACTGAGGCATTGTCTGCATTTTATGTAGATAGTGTTACTTACTTTGTTATGTGATAAGAGTGTACATAGGTTTTGAAATTTACAATTTCTATTCGCATCCTAAATTTTTAAATAGGTTTGTTACATATTTGTCTTCTTTTAATACTGTGGATCTAATTATTATGCTGCAACTATCCATATATAGGAATTATCTCCTTACATCCTAATAAAAATCAAGTTGTGTTTAAAATCGAACTAAATTTGAACATTTCAAGGAATATCAACACTTTTGCAAAGGACTCTCTAATCTTATGTCCTTTTAAATGGTAGATCAATAAGAGTTCAAACAAAAGTTGTCTCTGACTTGTTCCTGGAATGACTTACAGGTTTAGGATTTCTTGGTGGCTTACAATAGCCTCTTCTCTCAGAGTATGAGGTGGTGCTTCGGGTGACATGCATATGTATAAGCAGACTGAGTAGATCCTAAGGTTTGACTGTAGTAAACAAGTCATTCTAGGCTAAAGGCTACTCTTCTCCTCATGTGGACACAAACAGCTGTGGCACAAACTGAGGCAGACATGCCAACACGCCTCATGCTCTACTCAAATATGACATGTTGGTGTTTCACACTTTGTATCATTGTCACATTATCTGTCCCTGCAGGTGACAGCCTTATGAGCACAGTTACCCTGGATCCCTTAGGTTGGATCAGCCTCAGAACTGTTTGGTTGTAGGGCCGAAGTGGAAATATCGCTGGATGAAGAAGTTCCTGTGTGTGACTGTGAGTGTTAAAAAGAAAAGTTAAGATACAGGGATGTAGATTTTGGGTGAATTATTATTAATACTGATCAATCTATTCTAATCTCTAATTTCAATCCAAAAGGAGGAAGCGGATTTTATTGCATATGAAAACAAATTCACATTTTGTGCTGGATATGTTTCAAACACTAAAAATTGCCCCTCAGCAGGGCAAGGATAATGTAAATTATGTAATTTTGTAACGAAAGCGACTTTTTATCAATAAATACAGCTAAAGAAAATATAAATGAATTAATCAGTCTTTAATTTAGTTTAATAATAAAGACTTAGCTTAGCTTACAGTGTGTAAGAAATGTAAATTTTTAAATATCTATGACGGATTCTCAATTCTGCTAATTATTCTGATATTTTGTTGAGTAATTCTCAAATTTAAAAAGGATCTATATTTTGTTTTTTGTTTTTTAGCTGCAATCCACTGAAAATATATATATATAAAAACATAATTATCTCAAAATAGACCTCCCTGTCTGAGATATATCTATATAGTTTTGTGGTTTTCTCTTATTTGAATTCTATGACTAAAATAAAATAATTTTTTGATAACATTCTAAAGGAGTGAAACAATGGTCACAGTAAATTGTGTTGTAGTTTTCCTCCCAAAAGTGGGAAAAATCCTTCTAAAAACAGACAATGTAGCAAAGGTAAAGGCGGTTAATGAATCTGATTTGGTAATGTCAAAGGTAAGAGAAACAAACAGCAGTCTAACAGCGAAGGGGTGTGTATGTCCACCAAAGTTTGTCAAGTTCACAGGAAACTGGAGGGCTGAACTTCGGCTCGATCCCAGGTGTTCAGCGCCGAATGGATTATTGCCTGGTTGGAGGTCAGATATGATGCCTTATTAGCTCATGAAAGAGCAGGACATAGTGCCAGACCATTGTTCTCCATACTGAGATGAAAGGCGAGCTGGCTAATGAACATCTGCCAGCCAGCATAAGGACCCACAAGCAGACACACAAAACCTTGAATTGACCATTGCTGAGAACAGCTGCTCTGATCAGAAATATTTTGATGCAAATTTAGACTGAGGGCCCACCGTTGAGCAGCTGTAATAGCCATGGACCAAACTAGAGGGGAGCACATTTTTCACTTCTATAATGTTTGACATGCCAAACTTTATCAACTAAACTCATCATCCACAGCACACTGATCCTGTTCAGTAGGATCAGTAGGTTTGGGATGATAAAAAAATATGACTCAGATGAAATAAAACAAAAACAAACCAAAAAAAGACAAAAAAAAAACATTTGTTTTCAGACTGAGAAAATTCTATATTAATTTACCAATTTAAACCTTTGTATTTTACATGTTGATGATTAAGATGATGGATGTTACTGAACTGATAGCAGTTCAGATGTTCAGAGATTTATAACGATAAACTCACCATTTACACATGCCAACAGTGCAGGATTTCAAGTGGAAGGCGAATGATGTTTTATTTATTAAAGATAGGAAAATCAAATGTAAACCATTCATCTTTATCTAGGCCCCATGAGTAATTTTGTTTGTCTTTTGTTATAATATAAATCAGTTCCAAGTTTGCACAGACTAAAATGTCATACATCAAAACTATTGTAGTATTTTTCTAATTTGGATTGAGTTTGAACTTTGATGCTTTACGTGATCGTTACATAATATTAAAGTATTTGATTTTGTCATCAAAATCATTGAGAATAATCAGCACTTAGATAGCAAATGTTTAAATTTAACGTTACTCAGAAGTAGGTCAAGGAAAATATTAAAAAAAAAAAGATTACTCAACTGGTTTTAGTTTTAGGCTCTTTGCCAACAAGAAAAACAACTCAGGAGACCAAAAAATCAGGTAAAGAGTTACATCAGAACATCAGATTTGATTGGCAAAACTAATGTGATGAGGAAATAAATAAATAAATAAATAAAATTAAACATGGTAAATTTTGTGGTTATTCAAAACAAATAAAAAATGTAAATAGTTGATGACAATAATACAAAATAGTTCTGTTCTAAAAATCAGAACAAATTTTTAAAATCTGTCCAGATGGTAGTTTTGGCGAATCATGCTTGGTTCGCCAGAACTACACTGTCTAACAACAACTATAAATTAATAGATGCAGTAAAGGCGTGGGGCTTCCGATAGCAGTAGAAATATGCAAACATATGTATTTGCATAACAGGAGCATAAAGGCTAGTTCATTTAGAGA
Organism: Orestias chungarensis; assembly: GCA_032876305.1. Classification (NCBI taxonomy): domain Eukaryota; kingdom Metazoa; phylum Chordata; class Actinopteri; order Cyprinodontiformes; family Cyprinodontidae; genus Orestias; species Orestias chungarensis. The sequence goes on along the minus strand of JAVLVB010000557.1, from coordinate 6,331,658 downwards.
AATAACTCAAGATGGTTAGAGTAGCCAGAAATTGTATTTAGAGCACAATTACCACAAAATAATATGGGTTAGGAAAAATTTTAAGTATTGTCAAATATGTTATTTGAAAATGTTTGTTTAGTATATTTAACAGAATATATGCCACTTGTTACCACCCACCTTTGACCTCACTTTACCAGAGAAACCTTTACCATATGTTTGTTGTCTCCCCAACAGCGATTGTGAATTATTGCAATTAAAATTACAATGTAAATATATAACATTATTCTCCTTATATGACTGTGACTATAATAAATGGATATATTGTCCTTTCTATAGATTAACACGTCAGGTTTGTGACTTTGACTTTGTTTGCGCACCAGCAATACCTTAAACACTGTTTTATGTCATCTTAGAGGTACTTACTTTTAGACTTCATTAAGTTATCATAACTCTAAAGTCATTTACATAATGCAATAACTGGAAACCCTAAACTGCAATTACATTGCTAATGCCACAATGCGGTGGGGAAACGAATGCTTTAACTACAGTTTCAGATCACATCAGACAACATATCAAACCGTGATCCAAATGTAGCAAAGGGTACAGTGCTACGTTAATTGGGTTAGCAGTACCTTCCATCACATAATTACTCTGTCGGAGTGGCTGCTTTGTTTTGTCTTGTCCTCCTATTTATTCATACATGGGCGCAGAAAAAAAGAGATCATAGACATTCATATTCTTTTGAAAATATAGTTTTTGCTGTGCTGACATCAGCACATTTCAGATTTTGACATTTTAAAATAAGGTTACTTGAGGGTTTTGAAAGGTGAACGTGAGGAGAAAATGCAACAGATGGAGGATTAGTGGGCAGCTCTTAAAAAGTGGTATAAATAGTTTGAGACAGTGTCAGAGGTCTGCCTGCCTGGGCATATGTAAATATAGGCTTACCTTGAGAGACAGAGGAAGGCTCTAAAGTAATTATTTGGAGATCTTCTACCCACTATTCAACAGGGCTGATTTATTTTAGGAGAAACTAAAGGGATGAAAGAGAAGCCCAACAGTCACAGAGCCTGAACCATCCAGGTCTTTAGTATAAAAAAAAACCTCTCAACACAGTGATGCAGCAGTTCCTCATCCACTGTGTGTACTCGTGTATATCCATGTAAGGTTATGCTTGTGAGGAAATCACATGACACCCAGCAGTCATTGGTGTTTGTAGTCACGAAGCTTGATGCAGACTGTTGGGTTATTAACTACATGTCATGTTATTTATACTTCTGACCCACATGAAATGAGAACTCTCAGCAGATATTTACAAGTATTTTTATTTAGAATGATGTGGAAAAGGGAATCCGGCGGTGGCAGCAACGGGCAAACAGCAACGAAAGGCGAGGAACTGGAAACAGCGTGGCGGCAGAAAACGGCAGGGAGCTGAGAACGTCTATGACGTGGGAGACCGGGAACCCCTTAAGGTGAGCACAATTAAGGTGAGAAAACAGCAATGGGGTGAGGAAAAATGAAGGGAACAATCTTACTTGGATAGGGTGAACTGTTGTAGCCAGGGGGGAGTGAGTGGTGAGTTTCTTTCAGCGGAGTCAGTGAAGCTGTAGTCCAGGGGGTAGTGCAGCTAATGGGGTATGCTGGAGCGGGCAGACCGAGCTGAGCCAAGAGGAGTGGGAACCAGATGGCGAGGGAAACCAGAGAGGATCTTGAAGATGATCTGAGTTCTGGAGTTGAAGAAAAACCAGTGGCAAACACCTGTGGTTGGAGGCGTGGGAAAAACAAAGTAGCAAATTAAAAATCTTTACAAAAACTAGTCGCAACAAGAGACACAAAGAGAACCATTCAAAAAGGCTAGCGACACTAGAGTTTGGCACTGAGACTAGGTTTTACCGGGAGTAAACAAACACTCAGGCGATGAGTAGCTGATCCAACACTCCTCTTATACTGGCCCAGCTCATCAGCGCCAACCAGGCGCACCTGGGGTGGAAGGAGCTCCAGCAGAGGAGGAGCACTGGTGACCCCCTGTGGCAAACTGGAGAAGTGGCTGAAAAAAAACACACAAACTGAGACTACACTCTTTGCTGTTCTTCCTTGTGTTTGTCTCCAGTCAAATAAAAAATGTCATGGATTCAAGCTGACCACCAGTCTATTACCTAAAGCCACCACTGACTATGCTACATCTAACCTATTAGACAAACTCAGCCCTATAAAAAATATGCAACAACTATGATGATATATATATATATATATATATTCTTTGTACTTTTCGGTAACTGCTTTGTGGAGTTTACTTTATTGTAGGACTCATTCAGAAATTTTTGAAAGCTGAGCGATCTTAATACATAAATTTTGTGTATTAACAAGGAAACAACTAACCTACATTATGACTTGTTAATTATATCGGTGTAGTATTTATTTATCAAATCATTGAGAATATTACAGCAATACTAATTATAGAAACCTGTTAAAAACTTTGAAAATACTCCACCCCTTCCACGGAATATCAGTAGCACTATTTTAAAAATATGTTGAACACAAATGAACAAAATAACAGGCATTTTCTGAAATATCAGGTTAAGCAGTTTACATGTCTTTTTGATACCCGGTGATTAATGATTCCTATGGCAATTCTCTTAAATGAGAAAGAACAGATTTATTTTATTTACTTTCGTAATAGCCTTAATCATAGATGCATTAGGAGAAATATGAATTACTAGTTACAGGACAAAGCATCCTGCGATGGACTGATGACCGCTCCAGGTTGGACCCACCTTCCTGCCCATTGTGAGCTGGAGATAGGCGCCAGCAGACCCCCGCAACCCCACAAGGATAAGTGGGTTGGATAATGAATGGCTGGATGGATGAATGACCAATAATCCTACCTGTAAACTACACATCATTTATTCACTCAGAAGTAAAATCAGGAACTCCATCCTAAATGACCTAAGTTAAGTTTAGAATCTAAAATGTATCGTAAGTTTGACTTTCAGTTGCCCAAATTATGATTGTGGTTGATTGTGTAATTGGGAGCCATGTTACTAAATGGTAATTTTAAGGGAATGGAAAGGAAAAAGGGGTATTGATCACAAAAGCAATTCTCTGCTTTCCCTCTAGCATTGATTTGGTATAAGAATTATAGATGCAGGTTGTGCTCAACTCACATCTTTGAATTGACAAAAAGGAATTCTTCATAAAAATAAGAAAACTATGGAATAACCTGATTCTCTTTGTGGGAACAAAATATCTTCCGCTTCTTTTGATTCGCTTTGATACAAATTTACAAATTCAATGGGTACTCAAACTATGTTAGTGGATGCAGCATATGTTGTGTAGTTCCTTTTGCCCTTCACAACCAAATAACTATCATCTGAATTTAAATTAAAACAAACCTTCTGCACTCAGAACGAGCAATAACAAAACACTAAAAGCTTACCAAGATTGATTTATTTTTGTTATAAAGAATCTGTACAAAGTTGTGGACAAAATAGTTCAGGATTAGATCACCTTGTTTGACAAAAACATTTTTGTTTTTACAACCCAGCATTTCCTTTGAAACTGTTAAAATATGAAACAAAAAAGTGGCCAAGCAACCCCCCTTGGCCCAATCAATACCTGATAGAAAACTTTCAGGACGTCTGCATCTTTGTGTGCCTTTGTGAAGAGTGCGTGTGTGTGTGAGAGAGAGTGTTAGTGAAATATGTACAGATGTGTGGCCACACATGAGGATACACCACGAGTAATAAAGGCAATGTGGCTGTGGCGCCTGAATATGTCACAGACCCTCTTAGACCACAGGGGAGGAGAAGATGTATGCTTAGAGCCTGAGATATTGAGCTCTACTTGCGGGCGTGTGAACAGCTTGCGTCTGGTTCCTATAGTCACGACCCCTTTCTCAGCCCAAAGGCAATTACAATGGATGAAAACCTGAAGCTTTGGAGTTCCACAAAAAAAGGCTACAAAAACACCATCACAGGGAGTAATTTCAAACAACAGCCCTACCTGTGTCTATGGTAAGCGAATGAACCCTGTGCTATGTACTTATTCGACAGAGGAGGCGAAGGCGGTAATGAGAATTCACTGAGCTTGCAGGAGTGAGGAGCACTAGTTTGACACAAATAAATAACAGTGAAGTCGAGGAGGATGACATACCTGAGCAGTACATGGAGCAGCAGAACCGCAGCCTCAATACTGGAGAAGCAGCATTGTGTTTCAGGAGAAAGAACCGCCCCCCTGCATCCTTGCTTCAATACCCTGCTTTGATCACCAACCGGAGTGCCATTGTTTTCCTACATTGCAGCTGAAGGCTGGTGATATTAAGTGTGTGTGTACTTGAGTAGCTTTTCTGTGTAAGACTCTCTGTGGCATATTCAATAATATTATGAAGGTTGATGGGTCTTATGGGGGCCAAAGCCTGGTGCTAGGCTTAGGTTCAGAGGTGTGGGGTAAATTTAACTGTGATCACGGCTCGAGTCTTGAATATACTGGTAATGATCTGGGTTAAGGCAAATGTGTAGGTTTGCAGTTACTAAATTAATGTAATTCAATATAAAGTGCTAATATGGGTAGAAATACGATTTTGTGTGTGTGTGTGTGTACTAGTTTTATGCTATATTGTGGACGCAATTTTGAACAAATACTTTCCTTGTGTGGACTGACTGCTCCTCGTTGGTAGCAAAGGCTTCTACAAAAATCTATTACATCTTCTGGTTTAACTATGACAAATACAATCCTAAAAAAAAAAAAACAATACAAAATGTGACGCCCACATATGTGTGGTCACATAGTTTTTATTTGATATCTGAGAAAATAAGGAATATTGGTAAAAAGGGTTTTATTTTGAGACTTGTAATTCTTCCTTCCACCACTAAATAGCAGCGCACGTTAGTGGGACGGCCTTTTGGTGTCCGGCTGCTGCTTCTTGTCAATTGTAGCAGTAGCAGAAAGCTAGAGAACCACAGGACTGACTCCGTCTCATTTTTATAATTTCAGGTTGGTACAGTATGCACCAAAAACCAAAGAAATTGACTCAAATGAAGTCAAACGAATATATAACATATTTGCTAGTCATAACTAGAGCATTATTATTTGTAATTTGTTATTATCAATTCAAGCTAACTTTCATGCTAACATCGCGTTAGCCCTGTTGTATTGTTTTCAAGGGCTCTGCGCTTATTTTGTAAAATGGTTCCATCCAGCCACCAGTCGTAAATGTTTATTGATGTGTTATTGTGTAAGTGTAATAAATGTTTATTAGTTAAATCATTTAATTTATTTACTTATATTGAAAATGTTACCCTGCAACCTTGGATGGCTGAGGGTAATGTATATAGTGATCTTCCCTCAACGTGTGATGCTGTGGTAAGAGAAAAACGAGACACACACGTTCATTCACATTCAACCGGAAGATTTATTCTTCTTGTATGCTCAGTCTTCTCTATATACAACATATTTCAAGTAAAGCATTTTTCAGAAGCAAACCATTTGCTTCATTAAATAAGAAATGGCTGTAATACACCTTTAAACCAAACAATCATTATTTTAACATACTCGGTTTAGCATTATAAATTTGTATTAACTATCAAAGTAGAAATATATAAAATGGCTTTTAACTATTTTAATAACTTTCACCATTGTTAATCAGCACAAATGAAATATATTTTTAACATTTTAGCATCTCAGCTTTTAACAATGTTCAATGTTTCAATAGAACAATAATACTTTCCATTACACATAAACTCTACTCTTAATATAAAACGGAAAAAGGCGCAATGCTCTTTTAATGTTATTTTAATGTTATTCCTCCGTACTCAGCTTCACAAATGTCCCAAATATATAATTTATCTGTTTTCTTAACCATAAAGAAACATCAAATAAAATAAAATAAAGAAATCAAAATAATGTCCTTTGTAAGAACTCTTTCAAAAAGTGCAAAACACATCAAGTTCAAATGAGCTCCGCAGTCCTTCAGCTAGCGCGCGCACACACACACACACACGCGTAAAAGTCCGCTAGCATTAGCTCCAATTAGCCTTCAGAACAAGTCCCGTTTTGTACACAATAACAATCACAAAACGAACTCCCTGACTCATTAATTGACCTTCGATATAATAAACTGTCAATTACTAATATATGTACATAAAACCATATTTTTACTGACCTGTGGTAAGAGAAAAACGAGACACACACGTTGAGCTTCATTCACATTAAACCGGAAGATTTATTCTTCTTTTATGCTCAATCTTCTCTATGCAACGAACGCGACAGCCTCCCTAGCGGCTGTATATGGAATTGCACAGAGTAACCGAAATAACACTAAAAGAGCTTAGAACTTATTACAACGACAAATTAAGAATACACAATGAAAAATTATGTTGGGGTGCCTATTTTCTTACTTATTTTTTTTATTTACTAAGTCATGGTTATTGGTAAAAGCTATCTTAAGTTGAAGTTATACAGATGACAAAATTGTTAAGTAAAATAGCAATACTTTCACAAAGAGGTGTAGATTCATTCAGTTTATGGTCTTATTTACCAGAGATAGAAGAATGTAAGAAATGTAAATGTCTTTAAAAGAAAAATATGTTATTGGAATGTACATGTGTTATGAAGTGCACCATGCTTTATTAAAGTCAATTGTAGCAGTAGCAGAAAGCCAGAGAACCACAGGACTGACTCCGTCTCACTCTTATAATGTCATTGTAATGTAAGTCTGTCACCAATCCTCCCCAATGAAATATAAACTGCTAGCTGTGATCGTACCGGCCCGATACCTGCAACAAAAACAAAAAAACAGAAAGATTCAGATTCATTACCATTTAATGTGACGAAACAATGCAGAGTTCAGTTCTATGCGCTGTCCCTAAAGTGTTGCATATTTTTTCCAATATAAAAATATGTGGCTTTGAAGACTTTTGCAAACCCCTTTAGATTTGAAAATTAAGATAAAATATGATTTTATATTAGCCCCAATTAAATCAGGTTAAGAAATTAGGGGTTCATTGCAGTGCATTTTTTTCTGCAGCTTCCTATCAAGATAAACAACTAACTTAAGAGTTTATATAAAAAAAGAAATAAAAAAAAAAGGAATATACTCACACTGCTAAATATGATTTATACTTTAAACAATGTTGGTATGAGGCTCACTGTGACTTCAAGTGTGACTTCAGGAGTAGTTCTTCCCAGCCCACCCCTGAATAAGTATCCACAGGGGACCTCAAGGAAGA
>JAVLVB010000557.1:6295806-6306700 GCA_032876305.1 Orestias chungarensis | reverse complement strand
TATATATATATATATATATATATATATATATATATATATATATATATATATATATATATATACAAATTACAATATCAAGTCCGGGTGCAATGATTCCTTTAACCAGTGTTTTTCAACCACTGTGCTGGGGCACACTAGTGGGTGATCGTCAAGTTTGCCGTGGAAATTATCTAGGTGAAATTGGATAATTGTTGTTGAGGAAGAGTTTCGTGTGTGTCTTTCTTCAATTCCGGCCATGATATCAGCTCTGTTTTCATCCAAACATGCACAGGTTTCACACTAAGTGAGTAAAATATCCAGATATGAAAATTTTGTACATGCAACTCTTCATATGGTAACAGTGAAATCTTTCCCAAATATTATTGCTTCTCTCAATAAGAATAAGATATAGAATAATAATTATTTTCTGTATTCCGGCTAACAGAATGCTTGTGGACAGAATTAGTTTGTAAAACAATGAAGTTTTCTATAACTCTAAATTTAAGACCACATTTTTGTGCAACTGTTCAGGTGTATTTTGGGCATTGAAATGGACATGTTAAGTGCAATTTGAAATAAGAGATTTAAAATATGATTTAAAAAAACAACATTTTTTGTGTTTATTTGATTCATATTCACTTTGAAAAGAATTACTATATATTTAATATATGGGACTATAGAGTATCATTTGTTTACATTTTTGGCTGGTGGTGTGCCTTGTGATTCTTTCAATGAAAACAATGCACCTTGGCTCAAAAAAGGTTGAAAAACACTGCCTTATCACCATCTATATTGATCATGCATACTGTATGACCATCTGACTAGTTATATGTTGGTTCAAGATTAGTAGTAGCAAATAGACAAAGTTACTGGCCAGATTACCAGCGGATGGCCAGAATAGGGGTAGCTACAATGGAGAGAAGATTTCTGAGAAACCAAACAGAATAACTGCACCTAATTCAGAATAAGACAATAGAAGAAGAAAATAGTGGAGTGAGAAGTGATCAGATTGACCTTGGCAGCCTAGGCCTATAGCAGGATAACTATGAAAATAGCACAGGATTACAGAAGGAGAACCGTTTGTGGCTGTGTTCTCTACCACGTCATGACTATATGCTTTATCAAAAAGGAAAACTTTAAGCCTAGCCTTAAACTAGACAGGGAGTATCCATCACAAACTCAAGCTGTGAGCTGGTGCCACAGGAGAGGAGCCTGATAAATAAAATATCTGCCTGCCACTCTAATTTTTCTAGGGAACACCAGTAAGCCTGCAATCTAAGAGCAAAGTGCTCTGTTAGGAATATGTAGATTAAACAGATATCTGATGTATGATGTAGCCTGATTATCAAGGGCTTTATACGTCACAAGGAGAATCTTAAAATCTATTCGGGATTTGACAGGGAGCCAGTGAGGGAAAGCTAAAGTAGAGGAGATATGATCTCTCAGGAGAGGGTTAGGCGGCACTACTTTTACACCCTCAATTCCATACATCAGCATGTAGAGGTCCCTCCGGCTAATTCACAGTGTTAGTATTAATTGTTTTTTTTTACACAGTGTTGGTTTTGTCAGCACTTCATTATTTAAGGTAGTTTACTAATATTGGTGTACTCATTTGGTAAACATCCTATGCCTTTGTAGATTAACTGTATTTCTTTGCTGAGTTTAAAGGAACTACCTGGGGAGGCCAAATCTGATGCAACACCAGGAAATGGAGGAACCAATCAGCCTGCTGGCAATTGGGGACTTGATTTTGAGAAGGTGTTTTAAAGGGCAACCATTTAAAAGCACTGCTGGTGTTGTGTTGTCTTAGTGTTTTTGATATTAATGTTGTAGGTATAATGTGTAAGGTTTAAATTAGTTGTTTAGATTCACCCTCCTTGTATTTTGTAGGCTAGCCTGTTTTTATAAATTTCCCTGTGTGTTTATTGTGAGACGTCAGTTCTTGTTTATTATCCTTAGTTAGGTTTGGTTTAGTTGACCTTTTCTTTGGGTCCATTTTTTTCTGGGTGTTTTTTGATGGATTCCTGTTAATATATATTTTTTTTTAAATAAGATCTTTTGTAATCAATGTCCTTCATTTTACTGTTTGGTCCCTAACACAGCCCATCAAAAGTGCGACTAAAGAAGTGGGTAGGTGCCTGGATTTTTGAGTAAAGCCAATTGAGTCTAAGAAAGCTACACTTCCGACATCAACAAGAATGATAAAATCTCCAACTAAAAAGACCTTATCTTTGTAACATTAAATAACATAAAAAATCTGAAAACTGATTTAGAAATTAAGAGTAAGGGCGTGTAGAACAATACAAAACAACAAACAGAAATGGTTTGTCTTTTACAATTTGGATGAGGAAGGCTAAAGATTAGACATTCAAAGGAACTATAGCTATTAATAGGCTAAGGATTCATTAATAAATGTTAATTTTTTTTTTTAATGGTTACAACACATCCACCTCTCCCATTTATTTGGTTTTGGTCAATGGTATCAGTAGGATAATAGCTGGGTAATACCACAGAAGCTGCTGAGAGGTGTGTTAAACTACACCTCTGCTTCTTGGTCTGGATCCTGGTTTGTCATTAATTTTGGGTACTAATTAATTTAGCCCATAATCTTAGAAATAATAGCTAACCTGTCCAAAGTGGGGCAAACGTTGCCTCTTTGGATCTGGCCAGGTTTTCCCCAAAAGGTTCGCAATTATCTATGTAACCTATAATTTTAGTGAACTCGGATTGTAGTAATCGGATGTCATTACAGCATGAATAACATCCCTACTATAATTATATTAGTACTTAGCCAGCAGTTTCAGCTAGGATTTGATGTCACTAGTTCTGGCCCCTGGCCATCCTTTGACTATAGTCTATGGACTATGGAGTACGCCAGACCACACCTGGTCTGGCGTACTCCATAGTCTCCATATACTTTTTATAGTCTCCATAAACTCTTTTTTTTTTCAGTATCCTGTGCATCTAATTTAGTTGTCTGTCTCTTCAAGTTGGTCGTGGTAGACAGCTGCTTGCACTGAGCCTGGTTCTGCTGGAGGTTTCTTCCTGTTAAAGGGGAGTTTTTCCTCTCCACTGTCGCAACATGCATGCTCAGTATGAGGGATTGCTGTAAAGTCAACGACAACACAAGTCATTGTTTCTGTCTGCTGATTCCAGAGGAGTGAATGATGCAAGTCAATGACTCGATGCAATCCCTTTTTCAAATTGGTTTGTTTATGATGTATCTTTGATTTTAATTGATATTCTTTTAAACAGCCTTGGGATGACATCTGTTGTAAATTGGCGCTGATTCTTTATTCTTGATTCTTTGTACACCAAGAAAACCCATTTAACAGGAGAGGTCCCTGAAAACATGAAGATAAGCTATTGAAATGTTTGATTTAATTTGCAGGCATATGTTAAATACCGTAGAAATAAGTTTGCAAAGAAGGATTCTTCATTGAATGAAGAACATTACAGACAGGCTTGAACATCCTCTTTCTCAGACTGTTGTTCAAGTACAGAATGTCAGAAGCACCTAAGGATCTGCAGTAATACAAACGACTGCAAAATATAATTTCTTCTAAACAATCTCAACAGCAAAAAATCTTTAAAGAAACTTAAACTTGATTTGGATAATTTTTTTTAAATTGTAAAACAGTCAACCTCTGAAAACGCCATGATGATTTAGTTCTAATCGTCTTTGTGTGATCTTAAAATTGTGTTAATGTTTTAAAACATTTTAAGTAGTACAAAATCATACGTATAGTATATAGTTTATATTGTGCATTGTGCACGCAAATTAAACTGTTAAGACTGAAACAATGTGTGACTGCTTTTATTTCAACAAAAAAAAGCTGCTGCACCAGGAGTTGACCTGTTAATCACAGGAGCTGATGTATCCAGTGCTATTAAACAAGTTTACCTCACTCTGAGTGGTTGGTTGACTGCAACATAAATGTAATTTTACACCTTTCTTTTTGGTACTATGGGATGCTCCTGGTGCTGCAAGAAAACCCACTAAAAATGTAATCAAAAACTTAATTCTGCAATAGTTGTTTTTTTTCTTTTCTAAATCCTCACCTTACAAAATTAAAAGAATCTGTGACCTGACTAGGGATTATTGTGTGGAAATACAATGAAAACCTATGCTAGTTTAGTTTGACTTTGATCCATTAGAAAGCATGAACCCTATGCTGTGTTATACATAACAAAAACAACACTACCAGATAAAAAAAGAATGACAACAAAGGTTTATTTTAAGTTGTCTAAAACCTCTGAAAGGACAAAGCAATTTAAATAAGTATTATTTGTGGTAATCACTTCACCAAAAGATGAATCATAAAAATTCAACAATCCATCCATCCATTTTCTGTACACCCTTGTCCCCATTGGGGTTGGGTGGGTCTGCTGGTGCCTATCTCCAGCTTACAACAGGCGAGAGGCAGGGTTACACCCTGGACAGGGCGCCAGTCCATCGGAGGGCAACACAGAGACAAACAGGACAAACAACCACTCATACACACACTCACACCTAAGGACAATTTAGTGCGCCCAAGCAGTCATGTTTTTGGACTGCGGGAGTACCCGGAGAGAACCCACACATGCACAGGGAGAACATGCAAACTCCTTGCAAAAAGACCCAAGACCCAAGGTGAAATTGAACAATTAACAGCCAGTAAACAGGAAACAGCAGCACTTTTAAAAAAAACACTGGAGTTGCTTGTGCGACAAAAGAGACAAAATGGACCTGAAGTCAAAGCAGCAGTGGTTAGTGGAGGGAACAAACTTCCTGCTCGCAGTGTGGTCTTCCACCAAAGTGCTAAAAAAAATTGAGGGGGCATGAAGGACCAAATCGGTGTTCCTATACATCCAGCAAGAGATGGCTACGGGAGAGCAGTGGTGAGCAAATTATTAACAAGCTTAAAAAGTGCTGAGGTCTTGTGGCGGTTGGATTTGGCTCTAAATCTACTGGGTAAGGGTGACCTACGCATACGCATGGAGCGATGTCATGACATAGCCTTCCGGCCAGCACCTGTGTGTGGAAAAACAAACGGTTCTTTGTCGATTCGCACTTCGAACCAGCCGCGAACAGACTCTAGCAACAGCACGGAACCAGCCCTCTGTGGAAATGGGGTACCAGGAACAAGGTCTATTAGGCTGGACTGAAATGCTTAAGTATCCATGATGGAATCAAACAAAACTTATTTTGCAAGAATAGTAGTTAATAATGCTAACAAATAACTTAATAACACACATTTCTGTCAACCCTAGCTGTATTTTGCCCCTTTTCTCTTGTTACGATTCCAGACATAGCAGCTTTTTTTGTGTTTAAAAAAAAAGAATTTTCTGTGAAAACCTGTGGAAATTCAGAATGTATTATTGTGTTGTGTTGTGTTGTTAAAGTTTTACAGTTCCTCAAAATGAAATGTACGTCTGGCTATTTTCTTTAAACTCAATTAGACTAGTATATCAAAACTGATTATATACACATGTCCACCGACATCCCTCTAAAAAATTATAAGAAGGGAGCATAAGAATAACTGATGGCGGTCTGCTTTTAAATTGCTGTTGTTTTCCCCATCACGTTGTTTACTTCCCATGTGAGCATCATGTTTATGCATGTCTCACATGTGGGTGCACCATCCAGATGTCTTGGCTGACTCTCCATCTAACAACTTGGAGGAGACTTGCTAGCTCTTTGGTAAATCTTTCTGCAAGGGTTTGGCAGTGGCATACAAAGCTTATTACAGTATCTCCAGTTGTCCAAGCATGCTTGACAATGCAAAGAGCATAGCGTAGTTAATGTACTCCTGCAAGAGGATGTGTTGAAAAGATTTGCATCTGTTGTGTACACTGGTGTGTTGAGAGGAAGGAAGCTATTGTGAAGCAGGAGGGGAGTCGGCATCATCATTAAACATTCATGAGGGCTCAGGATGAGCCACTTACTGTCAGATGCTAATTAAATAAAGGTCAGCCACTCAAGTTTTGTTTATGGAAACCAGTTGTTTTCACTCTGCACTCATGGTATTGTAATCCTAAATGACAGCTAAAGACCTTTTTTTACTGAAAAGCTAAACTGAAGTTACATTTTGAGGCAAAATTTTACTTTGTTTTTTTTTGTCTTATTTGAATATTAGGTGTGACATGTTGTATATCATCGTTATACATCACTTTCTATTGGTAAATACTTAATACAGTTTGGAACAATTACAGTTAATGTGTGAACCAAATGTTTCCTGAATGTTGCTTAGTTACTTTTCTATGATGGCCTGAAAGGGTGAAAAAAGAGTGAAAGCCACAACAGAACATCAAGAACTGCAGTAAAACAACAACAGCTATAAAGGAAGTATTGTAGAAAATGTTTCATCATTTCCATTTCAGTAGAAAATCTGTTTCAGTATAACGCTGTTGTTGTTGTTGCATAGTAGCTTTTACATTTTGATGACTTGTCTGAGCAAGGTAATACTAGATATTAATGTAAGTGATTTTATTGTTAGAATTGTGATATTATAACCTTGAGGGAAAAGACTTCAAGTTAAAAACAGTTACAACACAAAGTTAATATGTGACACACCTCAGGAAAAGTTGGAACAAGTTATAAGAAAAGTGAATTTCATTTTTTTGACTTCATGAAAAACCCACCACAGTAATGATTTTCAGATTTACTTTAATGCAGCCACAATTACAGATGGCAAGGTTTGAATTAAGGTTCACTTAGCACTCTGCAGTTACTGCAAGCGTTAGTTAACCATCTGACATTTGTCTTAGGAAATCCAGTCCACTATGCTGGTCCTTACTTACCCCTTTTCCACCAAGGGCTGGTTCTGTGCTAGAGCCGGTTTGCGACTGGTGCCAATAGTGAACCGACAAAGAACCGTTTGTTTTTCCACACACTGGTGCTGGCTGGAAAGCTATGTCATTATGTCGCTCCATGCGTATGCGTACGTCACCATTACCCAGTAGATTTAATGCCAAATTCAACCGCCACAAGACCACAACAACACTTTTTAAGCTTGTTAATAATTTCGTCACCACTGCGCTCATACTCTCCCAGAGCTCATACTGTCTCGCTGGATGTATCGGAACACCGGCTTGGTCCTTGAAGCCCTCTCAAGTTTTTTTTTGCACTTTGGTGGAGGACGATACTGCGAGTGGGGAAGGAGTGGTGGGAGGTGTAATTATCCCTGAACGTGATAGAGGGACAGTCTACAGATACCTGGTTCGATTTTACGAATGACTGTCGTGGGAAATGGCAGCCGGAGGTGATTGGTTGAGAAGAATGCAGGTCACATGCCTTATATTTATTAATTAGAACCAACAAAGGAAGATTACTTGTGTGGCAAATAACAAGTTTAGAAGCACAAAATGAGCACTATTGATTCATAACAATGATCACACGTTTAGAGCAAATATGAACAAAGAAGAATTGTTATGGATTCATTCTAGTTTGATGTTTTATTGACTTTTATGTCTAGAAGGACACATACGTATAAACATGCATGTGTAATATTATTTTATCAATCAAATAAAAGCTTTTTTTTATCTCTGTACTGCCAAATTGACACTGTGCTCGCCCATGACTGTTCCTTTATGACAGTTGGCTAAGCATTGTTTAAATACTACACAGATAGTACTAGTTATATTGACAATGTCAGTACCTTCCTTCATCCCTGTAGTAATACGTTACAGAAAACGATTAGTCAACCATCAAAACAGTCCAAAACAGTCTGTACGCATCTCAAATCTTGTGTTCACTACTCTTCAGCCATAGTCAGCAAATAACAGTAACACTCTGAAACTCGCTGTACCAAATGTCAGATCTTTGGCAGGGAAAACCTTTCTGATTAATGACTTGATATCATCTCATAACCTTGATTTTATGTTTTTAACCGAGACATGGGTTTATAAAAACACAGCTGATACAATCCTGATTGAAGCTAGTCCACCTCACTTCAATTTTTTATCTGAAACACGTCAAAAGATCATTTCAGAATGATCTGCTAAGATTCTCAGACATAGCGGAATTGGATGATCCACAAAATAGTACAGATCCATTAAGTGTGTTCCTAAGGTCAGAGCTCAAAAGACACCATCTCAGGATGCAACAACACCTGAAACAGATGGGCTGCAACAGCAGAAGTAAAGATTAGATTTCACCCCCATCAGATAAAAAAGGGAACTATTTCTGATTTTCAAATGTAACAGTTGTCAATATAGCCAAACACTTTAAAATTAGCCTCATCAAAACACAGAAAATTGCTCTAAAAAATAGGGACCTTGATGTGATTATTTAAAGACTTGCTTGTGAAGAAGTTGTATAGTATAGTATAGTTTAGTACAGTACAGTACAGTACAGTACAGTATAGTATAGTATAGTATAGTATAGTATACTATAGTATAGTATAGTATAGTATATAGCAAAAATGTTGGTACTATGAATACTGTGTAACTCTTTAGCTTCAGGACAGATAATAAATATTTAAAAGAAAAGTAGGACACATTGTATTTTTCTTTTACTTGGGATTACGTCCACTACTTGATTGAACATTGGGTCACAGATGAGGTGCTCTATTCGTCTGATTCTTTTGAGTGCAAGAAACAGATTCTTGATTAACAATTGTAATCAATACAACGCATTTGATCATGCAAGCGTACTCACAGTAGGAGCCAATCTAGAAGCCTGTGAAAATTTTTTGAGACCATTCCCCACATGCTGTGTTGCTATCTCAAACCTGCTACACTTAGAACCAATCAAATAGAGGGCTTTAAACGCCAAATAGTAACAATCAGCAAAAAAAGGGGGAAAAAAACTTAACTCATAAACTCTTTACTCTCATTTGAAGATTTTAATGAAAGTTTTGCTATCCAATTTAAAAACAGCATTGCTGTCTGAATATGATTCTTTACCTATTCTTTAATTATTCTTGATATTTTGGTCAATTTTCAACAACACAATAAAAAAACAATTACTACGAATTTCTGAAGCAAGACCTTTAACAAACAAAAAAATTGCATGTTGAAATCACCAATAAAAACATCTCTTCCCTCTGGTGATATGACAGGTGGTACTGTTGAGCTAACAATAAATCTAAAAACAAACAGCATGGTAAGCTATTTATTCCTTGGTTTTAGTATTGTGTACTCCGAGTTGCAGATCAACTTACAGTCTTTCTCTATACTCAAATATTTACTTAGTGATCATGCCTGTTTGAATATGTGGCCATTGATTTGTGGTGTAAACATGAAAAATGTTAGAGAGTAAAGGTACAACCTTCTGTCAAAATTTTATTCATTTTATTGATTGATTAAAAGGGGGAGAGGTACCTGTGACGTCATGGAAACTTCCCGGAGTAATGATCTTGTCCCATTTATTGGTACATGATAGATACAAAAATGTTCTTAACATCATTTAGGGCTCATTGTACAATTGGCAAGGCAAGGTCAGGCAAGTGTATTTGTACAGCACATTTTCGTGTACAAGACAATTCAAAGTGCTTTACATAAACAAAAGGAGCAGAAAATGAAACAATAAAATCAAATTTGAATTTAATATAAATAAATAAAATAAAATAAACATAAAAAAATTAATAAAAATAATAATAATAATAATAATATTCTCCGTTGCTATATGCCAAGTTATATGACGCTGTTTTCAGCCTGGATTTAAACAACGGCAGAGTTGAAACCAGTCTCACCTCTTCAGGAAGACTGTTCCAGATTTTAGTAGCATAAAACCGGAATAGTATCAATGGCCAGAAGGAAAAATTGGTAATTTTTCAATTTGTGTAATCATGTCAGCATGTAGAAGAATTACTGCTGACCCCAACAAACAAACAACCCAACTTTATGTCACAAGACCAACATCAAACCAACATTTCCGCTAAACCATAATCGGTTTCGCCTTCTGGCCATGGATTGCATTAGGATCCAGAAAATTATCAGGAGAGTGTTGCTGAGTTAAGGTGTTTTTAGATAGATTAATATGTATGTCAATCACTCAAATGTTTCTGTTAAATTTAATTTTGTCACTTTCATCTGTTCTTGTCTTACTCAAAATCTTCTTACCTGTGTTGAAAAGTCAGTCATTTAAGAACAGGGAGTTCTACTTGGTACAGTTTTTTTTTTTAACTAAACATATTGTTGAGGCTTTATTTTGTCACTTGGCTGTAAATAAAAAGCAAATACCTGAAAACCTTTACCATAAGCGATTTCCCCCTTCTGTGTTTTGACTAAAACATTCAATCTCATTCAGAAAAGCCATAAAATAAACTCAAGCAAGTGTAAAAAGTGTTTGCAGAAATTGAGGTTATTTGAAGTTTACATTAACTTTTTCTAATGTTATACTTTAAAATGTGCAAACATGTTTTTAAACTATAGACAGAGTCTTCAAGATATATGGAAACTAATGTAGATGTGTTTAATATGCATGTTGGCTTTAACATGGAATGTGATTTTTGTTATTTATTTTTATCCTTCATAGACCAACAAGATGCAGTGAAATCTAATTCATATATTACATATATTTCCTATATATGCAAATGCTGTTGTATTCCATGTGAGGAAAATAAATCAGCTTTAAATCTTTTATTGAAAGAATGGCTTTGTCTCCCATGAGAAATGTAAATATCAGTCCAACAAAGCAATTTCAAAACATACTGTAGTCAGTGTAAATCAGTATTCAATATTAAAGAATCATGCAAGTGAAACTAATAAAAACAAGTCTATATATAACTAGAAAAACGAGGCAATTTATATTCCTAGAAAACCGTACAGCAAAAGATGATTTAAAAAAAAGAAAAAGAAAAAAAGAATATACATTTATCAGGTTTAATAGTAAAAGAAATCTAATACTAAATGATATTTATGTAGAAAAAAGTTTAATAGTAAAACAAGCTTGTTTTGAGAATATATATCAATGACTGTTAATAAATAA
>JAVLVB010000557.1:6264458-6294152 GCA_032876305.1 Orestias chungarensis | reverse complement strand
AATAAATCACCCCCTCCCCCTTTTAATCAATCAATCAAATGAATACAATTTTGACAGAAGGGTGTACCTTTATTCTCCCATGTTCCACTTCACTGGCTCATTCATATTAAAGAAACGCCTTAAAAGAAAAATACATTGTTGACAGGAAATGATGCTACACCTCTGAAGCCTAAAATTAGAGACATTTCCTTTGACATGAAAGCCAGATGTACAAAAGTGTAGAGTTCAGGGGCAGAAAGCAAAGCTGCATTTGTGGCCTAATTCTTGTTTTGGTAGGTCCTGAGCCAAAATAGAAAATTGGCTCTATTTTAACAACTCTATTTCAACAGGCTTCTACCTGAATATTTATCCGTCCATTTATCAAAGGTTAGACAAAAAGTTAAATTCTTCATGTGCACTAAAAGGTAACCCAAAAACAAAAACCAAAGCAGTTTCTGTAACATATTGGTGGGTAAAATTAAACTGTTTAATAAACCTATTGTTCATGATGGCATAATGCATTTTCACACAGGAAATGGAAGTAAGTGGTAACAAAAATAAAAGTAAAGCAACATAAAAAGAAAACAAAATATGATGGTTTGTAACTTTATGGCTAGCATAAACTGCATTGTATTTTATGTTATTTTATGGCCTTAAATTTTGACTCCAATCTTACTGTTACCTTTTGCCATTGACTAACATATCTGAATATATATTGAATAAAAACACAATGAAGTCATCTCCTGCAAAATAAAGTTATAACTCTCTTGCCAATGTTGCTGTACTTAAGTTACATTTGCAGAGGCCATTGTTTTTATTAATCTGTCGTATCTTTTGACCTGACAGATGAAAAGTCCAAACAACTTAAAGATCCTCTATGACCTAAAATATGTGCCATTTGGATTAATATGATTTTGTGGCTGTGAAATAAAAACAGTGATTGAAATTCTGCGCCTTTTAATTGCAACTTGAGCTTTTATTATTCAGCAGGTTTTCAGTATTAATGTTTTTGACTGTGCAATAACAGTTCAAACGGCAGCAAAAAAAAATGTATTATGCAAAATTCCCATCTGTGTAGACAGGATGGCAGTACTAGACTAAAAGATAGAAAAGCTACTTAGAGAAGCATAAAAACAAATCATATTTAAACCTAATGACCAAATATCACCCTGAAGTATAAAATTCCATGCCTCTCTAGGACTTCTCTGGAGTGATAAGATCAACTACAAAGGATGAGATGGATCTGTATAGACTGCAGTATTTACTGGTCAGATCAAGTGTATAAAAAACTGCAATATAACATTTTACAGAAATGTGTTGGGATTACAGGGTTGGACTTAGCCACAGGTTTATGATCAGCCTGTTGATTCTCTTAATAAATGGGCATTTTTGACGGATTTTTAATTGTCATTCCATTTCTTGCGAGGATATACTGGGATGTCTCAGAGGACTGCTGCTGGGCTGGTCTCCTTTACTGTAGGTTGGCTCTTTTACGCCCTTGAGTCATCAGGCTCATTACCTACTGCTGGGTAACCTACTTGGTGACTTCAAGCTATCCTCATAGTTCTTCCTGAGACTTCATTGTGCATTTAAGTAACCTGCTGTTTTTCTCATGCAAGGTTTACTTGTTCTAATCTGTTCCAAGCTGATGTTCTGCTACAGAACCCTCTTCATTGTTTACACTCATACGTGTGATGACTGGATTCATTGTTACACACCTGGCAGCCACTCCTGTTCCTCATTCTGCCGTTCCACCATTTTCTGTACAAACTGCCCCCGTTAGCTGTTCAGCAGTAACATTATCTGGTTCATCTGTTTTTGTGAGGATCATCCACCTCAGCAACACAGCCACAATCTCCTACAACCTTTCATCTGAATCCATTCACTTCTCCCTGGCGGTTTAATTCATCATTTTCAATAAACAACATTGCAAGGTATCGCAATGTTGTAGGTTTGTAATCTTAGAAGAATTGTCAGATTTATTAATTCTTTGTAACTGTCAAAAAAATTGTCAACAAAGCACCTATTTCTGTTTTTTCTTGTACTTTTTTGGGGAAGATTATTTGTCTAATATGAACAGTCGAAAATTCTTTGCAGGGATTTTTTCTTTAACATGTTAAGTCTCACACTGCCTCATAGAAGATGTTACCAAATGGCCAGGGCACACTGACATTGTTCTGTAATGACAGCTCTATACAACCATCTGGTATTGAACAAAGGTAATAGTTTGCCCTTAGGCAAATCCAAATGTGTCTTTTTTTTTATCAAAGATGTCTGGCTCAGTTATGCACTTTAGGAGTTCTAATTTAATTTTACCTTTACACCGGATAAAGGACCCACCATAATTTTAAATATGAGCCAAAAATAAATGGTCCTTCCATCGAGTGTTTTAGGTAAGGTTAGGTAAAAACCTTTTTCAAGACTTTGACCAATGTCTGTCTATGAAACCAAAAGTAATGCGGTGGCTGATGTGACTTACTAGCTATTTTCTTTGCATACATCATCTGTTTTGGTGTTATTTTAAAGTCCTGTTCTAAGTATGACCAACAAGTGTTATCATGGTAACTGGTTTTGTTCATATTCCTCTCTGCTTCCTGCACTGTTTGCAAATTCATTCCACCTTGTGCATCTCTGGCTTAGAGTCATTAGTGCTCATTCTTCCCACCTGTGTTCCAACTCTTATATGCGGGCTTCAAACCAGGTGCAAAAATATTGAAAGCCATTGTTAAGTAAATCTATAACACTTTCAAAGTCAGCGTGCTTGATACAATCATTTTTCTGCCCCAGGGGAGTTCCCTGTTCTGCCTTGTAAACAAAAGACACCACACTGGGTTCTGGTTTCTGGACAATCAGACCTGTTTCTGCTTAACAACTTCTGCCTTCTGCCTTGCCTCTGGATCTTTCTCTCAGAATCAGCCTCTCTGCGCCTGAACTTGCATCTGTGCCCTAACCTGCGATTCTTGCATAACCCCGGGATCCAGTATTTGATATATGACCACATGGTTGTGACCATGAATCCCTCTCCTAAACAATCACCTCCTGCTAAGTCCCTGAATAAGAATCTATGTGGATTTCCCTTTGTGTGTATCTGTGCTTCTGGAGAAACAGAATCAGCTGTCAAGCAGTGGATTTCAAGTCTCTGTACTGCAGTGACAAACAACAAGAGGGTAAAAACGACATAAATAACAATGATAATGTAAAAGAAAAATAATGAGGTAGAACAACTGGAATAAAATAAACTGATTAGTCAGAGTTTGAGAAGAAGAGAAGAGTGTAAAAAACATGTCAATGTCAGGCAGAGGTAAAATCCCATGTAAACACATAACACAAACCAAGGGGATTGCAGACCCTGGACTGTCCCATTTATATCCTGAATAAAAGGGCCCAAAATTTTAACAAATTGATAGTGATTATTAGTTAAACGAAAGCAGGTCTCAATTTTTAGACCTGCAATCATCTCCGCAGACAAACCCTGTAGAGGCAAAGTGTGGGAAATTTCCATCTCCTAAAAATAAGTGTCTTTTCAACAACCATGCCAAACATTACGGCTTTTTTAAGAGTATGTAGGAGTACCAGGGAGGGCTGAGAGCATCCTGGCAAAACAATCCTGGCAGCATCCGGGTTTAATTTTATCATAAAAAAATCATAAACAAATTAAAATATACCAATGATTTTTTTTTCTTTTCCCAGAAGCTTATGAATGTAGGTCAGGACCAGAAAAGACTACGGAGTCCATCCACAGCTTTATATTTTTAACACAATGGAGAGGTAGACAAAAAAAAATCAGAGCCATTTTATTTTTTTTATAATGTAAAGGATATATGTCTTTAAAGTGTATTAATTGCAATCTGGAAGTACTAGACAAATCTGTAAAAAGCAAATGTCATGTAAGTTCAAAAAAGCCTTGCATTGTTCTGGACTTTAAATTAATGGCCTTTAACAAAATCACTGTACGCTAATTTAGCAGGAATGTCAATAATATAAAACAAAATAGTGTTAGGTAAATCACCAAAAATGCCGTTAGTGTTTTGGGGAATCTTTGAGATGCCCAGATAGGCCTCTTCTCTCATTAACCACAGTTCCAGGCAAAACAGTAATCCAAAAACCCCAAGTTTTGGCGTTACAAAACCAAAAATAGTCCCATAACTCTTAAAAGACAAACGCTCCATATAGCGTAGGGCAGTGGGGACAGGCAGCAGCTCTTCCTGGTTCCTGGTGATGCGCAAACAGGCATAATTTATAATTTTTCAATACAAATAATTTGGGCTGAGCATAAAGTTTACATACAAGAAACGAAAAGTTACTGCCAAAGCTGAATTTCTCAAGTGTAGAAAACCGGTGGGTTCACTTTATTTGATTGAGAGCTTTCAGTGAACCAAATATAATCACAGCTGTTTAGGGGGATTTATGCCATACATTTTGTTAAGTAGATGTTAGAGAAAGAAAATGTATCATAAATGAGTCAGGTGTATTCTGCTCAATGTATGTGCATATAAATTTACAAAGGCACGAAGAAATTTGGATCACAATTAGCAGGATCACATAAATCATATCATAAATAATGTCAGGAAACAAGTCCCTGTTATATTGGCTTGGCTTTGTCTAATGTTAAACATTTATTTGATGATATGAAAAAATAAAGCAGAACAACAGAGCAAAAAAGGAAAGCTGTAAGGGAATTTTTATTTTTTATTTCAGTGTAGGAAAAATACAAAAAGTGTCTGTTATATAATCGTTTTTTTGTATTTATTCCATATTTTGTAACATAATAAATCACAAAAAAAAAATAATTAAATTTCTCCATATAGTCTTATGTGCTGTGGTTGTTGCATACATGGTTGCTGATTCCAATTCATGCCCATCACAGCAGCTGCGCATACAAATCATGTTCTAGAAGAAGTCTTTGTCTTTCAATTTCCCTGTGGTGTCTTTGTGTCTCACCTTAACCTTCCTGCATTTGCTTACATGTTACCAATAACATGACTTTTAAATACAGCAATTTTTCAACACATCCTGGGGTGTGAAAGGTGGGAAATCATGCTATTTTTGCCTGTGTAGTTTGAATAAAAGGCAAGGGTTTTGGTCTCATATTTATTCATTTATTTTATAACCCATTAAGAACAGATTTCAAGGACTTTGTAACTTTGGCTTGCCGTGAATTTTCATAAAGGAATAACCTTGGCAGCTCAAAGAGTTGTCCTATTGCATTGTCTGTAATATGCCGATTGCATAAACAGATATCCCACACTTACCCTAAGCATTTAATCAACTAACTATAAACATTTAAACAATACAAATTTGTCCAGTGCATTTCTCAACACTGTTTTCTTTCCCTCCTAAACAAATATGTATTTAAAGCTAGTCTGCAGATTGGTACAAATTGTACAAAAAACTTGTCAGGCATTTGTAACTGAACAGGCTTGAACATTTCTTTATTTTCAGAAAGTAAAATGCACAACTCAGTACGCGTCCCGTTTTCCCAAATGCTAAGACTGTATGTAAGCAAGTTGCTGCTTTTACACATCTCATAAATTTCGGTTCCGTTATATTTTTTTGGAAAAAAAGTCAAATGGTGTCTGATAAATTAGCAGTTTTAAATTATTTAAATGAGCATTTTATTTCTGTAGGCTCTCTATTTGAGGATTTAAATTCATTCGGCCATCAATACTGATGAACTGTTTTTGAATAATGATTTTAGCTCAACCACTTTTAACTTTTCCCCTATTTGTACAGATGAGGTTCTCAGAGAACAGAAAAACATAGACATCAGAAAATCAACAGGGCCTCGTAACCTGGATCCTTATTTTCTAAAGTTGGCTGCAGAGTTTATAGATGCGCCATTGTCTCATATTTTTTATCTAAATCTAATCTCTAACAAAATCCCTCGTGTCTGGAAACTAGCATTTGTTTTACCTCTATTTAAGGGTGGGGAATCGTCACTAGTAAACAATTACAGACCAATTTGTAAACTATGTATCCTAGCAAAAAATTTTGAAAAATTAGTTGCAGATCAATTAAAGATTTTTTTAGATTCAAATTTTGGTTTACAAAATGTACAATCTGGTTTTAAAAAAAAAAACAGCACTTTTACTGCCACTTTAAAGTTTTTTAATGATCTTACCCAGGCTCTTGATAACAAAAAACATTTTGTTGCTTTTTTTATTGATCTATCAAAGGCATTTGACACCGTAAACCACATGCTTTTAATTGAAATTCTACACAAGATTCGGCTCTCACATCAAGCTACTATGTGGATAGCTGATTACTTGTCAAACAGAACACAAAGCGTTCAATTTGCTGGCTTCACTTCTTCTATTCTCACTATTTTAAATGGCGTGCCTCAAGGCTCAGCCCTTGGTCCAATTTTATTCTCTATTTATATAAATAACCTGTCTGTCAATCTGTCAAATGTTTTTCATCATTTTTATGCAGATGACTTAATAATGTACTGCTACTCTTCATCGCTATCACTGGCAATACAGCATTTGCAGTCTGCTTTCAATGTATTCCGAACAGCTTACAAGCTTTGAAGTTGGTTTTGAATGTGGATAAAACAAAAGCAATGGTCTTTTCGCACTGTAGAAAACTACCAGAGACCCCTCTATTGCTTGCCACTGCTGTAGGTACACAAATTGAGTTTGTCAGTAATTTTAAATATCTTGATTTTATTATAAATAAATAACCTTCTTTTAAAAATCACATTGCAACTTTATTCTGATAATTGAAAATGAAGATTGGGTTTTATTTTCGAAATGGATCTTGTTTCTCACTTAAAGCCAGAAGTAAATCGGTAGCAGCAACATTCCTGCCACTTTTGGATTATGGAGATGTTTTATATATGAACGCTTCGACTAAATCTCTTCAATCATTGAACACTGCATATCATTGTGCTTTAAGTATTGAGGTACCATCCATCCATCCATCCATCCATTTTCTGTACACCCTTGTCCCTATTGGGGTCGGGTGGGGCTGCTGTTGCTTATCTCCATCTTATAATGGGCGAGAGGCAGGGGTACACCCTGGACAGGTCGGCAATCGCAGGGAAACACAGAGACATACAGAAGAAACAACCACTCATACACATACTCACACATAAGGACAATTTAGAGTGCCCAGTCAGCCTAACAGTCACGTTTTTGGACTATAGGAGAAAGTAAGAGTACCCAGAGAGAACCCACATATGCACAAGGAGAACATGCAAACTCCTTACAGAAAGACCCAAAGTGGAATTGAACCCAGAGTCTTCTTGCTGCATGGCAACAGTGCTACCCACTATTCCAATGTGCAGCCCGTTGAGAAAACAATTACCTTGTAATTGATGTATTTCAATAGCTGATTTGATAATGTCTTTACAAAAATATATGTATGACACAATTTTCAGTTGACCATAAAACATGTTAATGTGAGTAAAAAGGATAAACATTCACTAAAGTTAATGGTAGCATGCATCAAACATGTTTAACAATGTCTGAAGAGGCAAGATTTCAGAGAGATGCACTGATAGAGGACTTATATAAACCTTACCACTGAAATCTTTAGAGAAACCGTAACACAAGGTGGAGAAAGTGAAAATTTTGCTGCTGTTATCAAAAACAATAAGATATATGAACAGTTTTATTTGAAGTGCAATCTGAACAGGTTACTTTAAAACCATTCTGATTCTTGCTTATTGGCTCTGTGGCCTATTTCAGCAGTGGCAACAGGAAATCTGATGGCCTTTCCTTTCCCTCCCAAGCGATGCCCATTTGCAATTACACATTGCATTTTTCCACAGGCTTCTAATATTTGGCACACTTCCTGTCATTGGCCTGCAGAATATTATTATCCCAGGGTGAAGTTATCTTGCCTGATCCACTACTTGGGGGAGTTTTCTTGGAATGTGTAGAATTTTCATCTAGCTCTCAAGAATGGGAGGATGATTATTTCTTCTGCAGGCTACATCAGCACATGGTAACTTGTCCCTAAAATCACCCGATCTATCCATAGCATTTCCCCCTCTGGAGTCCAATGACTCGCAGACGGGTCAAAATTATGTCGCCAACTAAATATGGCGTAGCAGCGAAATGCAGCATTGATGAGTTGCTGTTTCAACTTGTGTAGAAAGTGGGGACCTCAAACTGTATATAAGTTTTTAAATTGTGTTGATAGGTCATGTAAAACCAGAGTTCTGATAAAGTATTTACACCATACTTTTTTTCTAAATGTTTTCGTCATGTTCGGTGTGTGTGTGCATCTCATAGACAGCAGAAATGTAACTTTTCACATAGACGAAAAAAGATACACAACCCCTGGCCTATTGGTGGAAAGATGCACCACATTAATCAATAAAAAATCATTAGCACTTTTGTGAGATAAAACAATGAGGCAATCGATTGAATGTGGAGAGGGCAGTGGTGTTTTTCTTCGAGCTGGAGGCAACTGAGGAAAACGGAGTGGAGCGTGAATCGGAGCCATAAAGCGGTGATTTTGACAATGAGGGGGATGATCCCTCTTTTTTTATTGGAGGGGAGAGAGAGGAGCTTCCGCCGAGTCGGAGAGCCCTTCAGAGGACGAGACGGCGATGGCTGAGCACGCCCACCAGTTCTAGATCTGCGCTTCTTCAGGCAGCAGAGCCAAGCATAAACTTTGAGGTATTGCCTGCATTTTATGTAGATAGCGTTAAATTACTTTGTTGTGTGATAAGAGTGTACATATGTTTTCAAATTTACAATTTCTATTTGCGTCCTAAGTTATAAATTTAGTTAGTTAAACATGTTTTTTAGACATTACATTGTTTTTGTAAATAGCTGCATCTTATGCAGAAAAACTCATAAATGACTTTGTTGTGTGAAAAATGAGAGTTGTGGCAATGGTTTGTTAGTGGTTTTCACAGTAAAATATATTATCTGTTTTTACTCTGATTTTATGTTTTTTTGTGTGAGTTTAGGACCACTGTGTTAATATGGTATATATCAAAATGGACAAAGTAATTGTAAATCCAAAAAGGGAAGGTTGTGCTGAAAAAAATGAAACCAAGCAATCCAAGATAAACATTTTTTAAAGTGAAATATAAAGATAAAATCAAAAGTAGTCAAAAACGACAAATTATACCATGAACTCCATGTCATGTTTTTAGTTAAGCTTCAAACCCACATGAACAGAGGACTCTCAGGAGATATTTACAATGATTTATTTTAGGATAAGGTGGGGAAGGGAACCCGGTAATGATCAGCAACGGGCAAACAGCAACGAGTTACGAGGAACGGGAAACAGCAGGGCGGCAGTAACGGCAGGGAGCCGAGGACGTCTATGACTTGGGAGACCGGGTGAGGTGAGGACAGGTGAGGTGAGAAAACTGTGATTGATGAGGAATAAATAAAGGGAACAATCTTACTTGTGGAGAGTGAACTGTTGTCACAAGGGAGGAGTGACTGGTGAGTTTCTCCCAGCAGAGTTGTAGAAGCCGTGGTCCAGAGGAGGTTGAACAATAGATGGTTTATGCTGGAGCGGGCACACCGAGCTGAGCCAAGAGGAGTGGGAACCAGATGATGAGGGGAACCAGAGAGGATCTTGAAGGTGGTAAGAGTTCTGGAGTGAGAGGAAACCTGAAGTAGACACAATGGTGGTTAAAGGGCATGGAAAAAGCAAAGTAGCAAATTAAAAAGGTCAACAACAAAAAACAAACTAATAGAAACATTCAAAAAGCTAGAAATACTAAAGAGGCACTGAGTCTGGGTTTTACCGGGAGTAAACAAACACTCAGGCGACGAGTAGCTGATCCACCACTCCGCTTATACTGGCCCAGCTCATCAGCGCCAACCAGGCGCACCTGTGGTGGAAGGAGCTCCAGCAGAAGAGCACTGGTAACCCCCCGTGGCCAACTGGAGAAGTGGCTGAAAGAAACTCACACTGACACTACATAGGGTTAACATATTTTAAAGCTAATCTTCACATTAGCTTAAAACTTACTCCTTTAAGAAGAATGACATGTCTGACTAAAATCCAAATGTACGTTGTAGGAATTTTATGTTATAGGCTATTACAAAGCATGATGTAATAGCAAGGTGGAAAAAGATTGCTTAGGAAAATAGCTTCAGAGGTCCACTAAGTACTTAACAGAGTTCGCGTTTTTGTAATTTCAGCTCAGTGTAAAATGAGTCATGGTATGTTGGCGTTTTGTCAAGGCTTAAGATGTTTGTATATATAACCTATATATTGCATGTTGACGTATCTATGCAGGCCCGAACCACTTGGTGCCAAATACCACAACATACTTTCAGATGTAGTGGATTACGTGCCTTAATAGGTAGTTGTGGCAGAAGACGTGATGAACAGCACTCTATACGACAGGTTGTCACAGTATTATGCACAGTCAGGGTGTTTTAATCACTAAACACAAATTTTTTTCGCCCATTACATTTATTTGCAAAAATTGGGATTTACTAAGGAAATCAAAATAGTAGAAATTCAAGAACTGAATGTAGGAAAAGCTACTAAAAACATTATTTAGTGCATCTGAAACTATTATGCACCATGTACAAAAATGTTCTGCAAATTTAAAGCAATGTTTTCTGCTTTGTAGTACCCTTTTTCAGGTTTCACAGTAAATAAATCAAGGATAACATCAGTTGTAGCTAGAGAAATTCTCCGAGGTGGGACTTTAAATGAAACATGCCTTTGGAGCTCACCCTTCTATGGTCCTTGGAGTTAAAAAGATGTGAAAGTATTTGACTTTCCCCTTTTTCGGAGAACAAACACTTGCTTGATGGGAGACATCAAGAACACCCTGTAGGCAATGTTATAATTCTGCATCCCTGTGAGATCTCAGTGTTTGGCTTATGGCAGAAGCATTTGGGATACACATTGTTTAAAAACAGTTTTTGCTTTTATTCTGTTTCTTTTATGCATGGGCTCCTTTCTGAGATGTGTCTTTATGTGTCCTTTGAGACCATTACTGCATCTCACTTGTCTTAAGATGTGATGTGAGAAGATAAATCAAGGCCAGGTTTACTACCTTTCTCTAGGGTTCCTTTTAATCTAATCATTAGAGTGTGCTAAATAATAAGATGGAACGAAAATACAATCTCTTATTTTCTTGTGAGCCTAACTTTTCTTAGGTACTTCCATTTTCAACATGGATTTTTATTTTTATTTATCAACTGTTTGGGGTCAGTTGATATATAAATGTTACAGAAGAAATGTGACAAAATTTAACCAGCTCTGTAAATTCCTCTCCTAAGCTATATCTTTCTTTTTTTTATATAATATAAAAGTCTTTCATAATTTTGATTAGCTTGCAAAGTTGTTTATTAACCTTTAACTACAGCTTTCTCTTTGATAAACCTGCTGTGTTACTTAGTCTTTCCGAAGGTGTTTGTTTCTAACAAATTACACTTGATTTAATTTTCATATTCTTACAATATATTAAAAAAAACTACAATGTAAGAATTTTTGCCAATACTTTTTACTTTCATATATTTGTTATGATCTATTCCTGTGGCAACAATTTGTTTTACAACTCTGAACAGCTTATTATCATTTTATAGCTCTGCTGGGGTTCCTTAGATTGGATACTTTTTCAAACTGATTTGTTTATGATGTATCTTTGATTTTAATTGATTTTCTGTGAAGTGCCTTGAGACGACACCTGTTGTAAATTGGCACTATATAAATAAACTGATTCTTGATTCTTGAAATAATACTTGATATATTATCCATATGGAAAGACCAAGAGGTGTTTATAAGAAAGGAGGAGGATGTTCAAACCGTCTATTCCATTGATTTTAATGGGCCCTGCTTTTTAACCTCACAAAGATTTAAAGAAGAGCGGCAAAAGAAAAGATTATTAGTACTTTCCAACAACAGCTGGTGTCATCTACAACATATAGTATGTGTCTCTCCTGGACAGATATTGTACTATTAGCATATCATGAGACTTTCTAGAACAACTCTCTTCAGTCAGAGGCCTCTCCCGATTTGTTGCAGGACTGATTGCTATTGAAGATCCTTTCTGCCTACAGGGACACAACCCACAGCAAGTGTTTGAATGTATTTAAAGGGCATGAGGTATGACACGATAACGAGTTTTAATTTTAGCAGACATTTCAATAAAAAGAATTGAATCTATAGTAGTTCAGAATTACAGTTTCCAAATAATCAATATGTGGCCGTAGTTCAGAATGTATAGAGAAATGAAAGAAAAAAAACAACATAAACAAGGGCTCGGCTAAACTCTTTGAAACAAAGCAGCACCTGCACTATAAATAGAGCTTGTAGGGCTTCGCAATGTCATTGATGTTTTCGTGAGAAATGTATCTGTCTTAACATTAACCCATCTATCACAGCTTAAAAATTAATCAATGGATGCATAATGGCCTTCAAGCCCTCTGGAATGTCTCAAGGGCTATGCTTCTAAATAGGATTCAAAGCTCCAATCCTTAAAGAATTTTCATCACAGAAATAATGCTGTCCCACGGCACTACTGAAAAGGCATGCCCCGAGCATTAGGGCCTAGATAATTTAAACACATAAGCAGGTTCTTGCTGCACCTTAATCAATGCCAGCAGTATCTTTTAGTTGGGGAGAGATGGGAAGGCAATAAAGAGATAACACTGGCGTAACCTGGGGACTTGCTGCAGAAAAAAACGAGTGCCAAAGCCTCTAGGTAATGAGAAACAAAACTCCTGACAAAGACTCTGCTCCTGGAATTTTTACATGCCAGTGATATCAGATGACAAGCAAAATCACTATAGGTTCACATTTTTTTTATTACAAAAATAAAAGCATTCACTAAGTAATTTGAATCAAAAATAAAAAGTGCAATAACTAATAAAGAAGCGTTTTAAATGTGTTCTCGAAACCTGGTTAGAAATTGTTGTTTTGATATGAGTACGTGATCCAAATTGGCAAGCCCTCATAAAACCCTACTGTTAAAGTATTTATTTCATAATATTTAAAAAAAAAACTTTTAAAAATCTAAAAAGTCAAACTAGAATCTTTCAATTTGACATTTCCTGTTTTAAAAAGACATTTGCGTCCACAAATCTTTATCCTCCCATCTCCTCTGAAACAGATGGATGAAACCATTTGCCCAAAACCAAACATGCCGAAAAACATTATTAGTGGCTCTTCCTCTTCCTTAGTAAGGTGAGAATCGCTGACGGCAGACTGGTGAGAGCCTTTTTTGGTGATAAAGTGGCCTCTTCTTCTGGTCTCCTTCATATCACAGAGGAAATGTGTGAGATTTATCAGTGCCGGCCCACTGACAATCTTTTGCAGTGGCAGGGCAGCTCTCTAAGGATCCTGTTGTACTGCTCCGCAGGTACCAGGTGTACGCTAGACACAATATGACCTCAGAATTATATTTCTGATAGTAATGTCAAAAACACAAAGGGTATGAAATGATAACTGATAAAGAACAGTTACGTAGATGTGTAAGGAGGAATGACTCGTCTGATTTTTCAGCTTTAAAAAAGCAAATCAGTTGCATATCATAACTAAAATGTTTCAGGTTAGGCATGATCTTTTTTTTTTTTTTTTTTTTTTTTTTTGTCCAGCCTCTTTGGTGTTGATAAATTATGAAAGACCTAACTGGGGCAAATGAGGCAAACTTTTGATTATGCTCAGGATCCTTTTAAACTCTACTAAATGTCTCATCCCCCTCCTCCTATTACTGGTTTTATAGGTTGACCTCTTTAAGAAGGTTCACCCTGATGTATGTTTTCCCATTAAAAATGAACTTGTGACCCTTTCCAAAATAATAGATTTCAGTAAGTTCTGTTCTCACATTTATTTGTTTCAGGGATGGTTTATTACTTATTTCTATATTTACATTTATTTGCTAGGTAGATTATATTTAGGTGATTTCTTGATTCAGCAAATCTTGCAGTATGCAGCCCTTCATGTGAACATCAAAGTAAGTAAATATTTAATAGTAATGAACAGAAAAAAAAAAGAACAAATATTTAACAGGGAAATACTTGTAGTTTGGTTTAACCTTTGTTAAAACAAACTACAACAGATTAAATAAAGATATCCTTACTGCATCCATGTTTCCATGGGTTGCTTTGGGACTTCATTTACTCTCTTTCTATTGTTGTTGATATATGCTTTTGCTTGTTTTCTTGACCTTTGCGAATCTTTTGTTTGTGATGCTAACCTTTGCATAGACTAAGCCAAACTGTGCACCAATTACCGCTCCTTAATAACAATCAAGCCACTGCTTTTCCCTACTGAAAGTAATTAGGTTGCTAGTAAATTAGATAGGGACCTTTAGTATGAGCACAGCAGCCTTTACAGTAGAAAACAATGTCCTAGCAACCATGTAAAGTACAAATGATAGTTAAGTTGAAGACTTAGTAGAAGTCAGTTTTCCTCAAGGTGGATCATGTCAAAGGATTTAAGGTTTCTTGTGTTCTGACATCTTCTTAGATAAAATCTAACACACTAAGGCTCTGACGTTGAAAATGTTGCACCGTATAAAAACAAGTGCAAATATGATGGCACATGCAAAGCAGATCCATAAGCAAGGAGCAAAGAGGATCACAACAGCAGAATGAGTGGAATAGTAGAAAGGATCAGTTTATTTAGTTTTCCTTTATGAATATGCAGAACACATGCTGACAATCAGAACAGGACAGCTTCTGGGAGGAGGACATGCAAATGTTAATACTTAGCACCTGCAACAAGATTTATTACACCTGAAACAATTAGTGGTTGCTGTTTTTGCGTCTATATGCACACCTTCAAATTACCCATAAGAAAAACCCCTAAAAAAACTTTTAAATCCATGGCAAAGTCATAGAGTCATTAATAATGTTTAGGTATGCTCCACATTAGGAAAGTTAATTGTTTATAGTTGTATATTGGGAATATAACAGATATCCAATTGTGTTAGAACTATATTCTAATGGAGATTTTATAAAAATGTTGTGTTCAGGTAACACTACCAAATAAAAATATGTTAAAAAGAAAGAAATCATCTTTAATAAACAAAAACTTTATTAAATCATCACAAAATAGAAGGAACATTCTTTTCATCACAGCTTAGAAGCACTTTAGCCTTTCTTCCTATTTTCCAATTATGAATGTGGTTGATGTTCTTAATGCTGTGACACAGCTATTGATGATAGCTTCAATGAAAAGACAATGTCTAACTGTTGTCTGATTATGGCTGAATGTTGTTTACCTGACAGCATATGTACAAAACTCCACAGTTCCAGACCTGAGTAAACAAAGGTCCCAATTTTATAATTAACATACAACTTCAACTGTTTTTTTATATTAAATATTGAGAATTTATAGTCTGATGAATTATTCCATGATCAAAGTAAGACACAGGTGCAGACAGAATTCTTGAAAGTTGTTTAATCATGTTGCACCTCTAGGACATAAAACCTAAAATGCTCACCGTCTTTAGAGTGCAAAAAATAGCAGAGATGTCATTTCTAGCAGTAATGGGTTTGTAGCTCTAACGTCTTTGCTCTCCATTGTAAGGTAATTGAGGTAAATATTACATGGTGAAATTGGGTCAGTTTTACCTTGGCAGGAAATAAGCAACAAGATGGTAGAACTCTCTTTCACAGATTGCCATCAAAAGCACATTGAGCTTTGTGGCAATGATCGATTTGAAGAAACACATGCAGCTGTAAGTCGGGAGACCTCCATCCAAAAGAAGTTACTTGTGCAATGTGTACTTGTCTTTGTTGGGGGCTTACTTTATACATTTCTATGAAGCATACACACTGTAACTGGATGCCATTTGCAATCCTTATGGGACATCTGTGAGAGCAGATATTTTGAATTTAAGTTTGTTCCAGTCCGGTTTACTAAAATTAACATCAGTTGCGGTAAGTTTCTGGCTATAAAACTATCATTCAAAAACATTTTACTTTTAAAACAGTTTATTGTATTTCAAAAGTGTCCACTGTCACCTAGAAAGCAGTGTATAGTCTGAGAAGATAACAAAAAACAAACCCCAAACAAACATTTTTCTCTTCCTCTACACTGAAAAAAAGAGAAGTAGTAAACCAACGTTAGCCTGGATCTTGTTTATGAGATTTTACTGGAGGGAATGAGCTCAAATATCATAGTATGTTACTGTTTTTGTAGGATAGATAAAGAGTTTGATTAAAAGATTGGTGCTTCTTTTGCATTAAAAAGAGGTGCTGTTCCCAACTTTACAAATTTTCTATGACACTACATTCGTGACCATAAAAGACGTTGTCTGCAGATGTAACCATACTGAAAGCGTTTCACTTTACACTGTGTCTGGCCTCCGCGAATGAGATAGGGCGAACAGCTTAAAGATTCGCGGCACCATTCCACATCAAAGGGAGCCAGCAAAAGAGGCTGGGGAGCTGATTAGGGCATTTTCCGCTAAAATTCTATGGAGGATTTTTAGGCACATTCTGCTGGGAGGAGACCCCCAGGGCAGACTCAGAACTTGCTGGAGGGATGAGATATCCCTTCTGGTCTTGGAATGCCTTGGGATCCCCCAGGAGGAGAGGGAGAATGTTTCTCCACTGGGAATTGCTGGGTTTCTATTTTCACTGTTCTTGGACCTGATGCCTCCGGGACATGACAAAACAAAATGTACTGGATGGATGGATGGATGGATAGGTGGATATATGAAACAATGAACAGACTGATCGACCAGCAGATGGATGGATCATGAACCTTACTGTATAGGATATTTCAGATGGACTATGACTTTATTTAACATGAGCAAAATTTTCCCACAAAAGTAAATATCATCTTACCTCTTAAAGCAGGCTAAAGAGTCTTTACCATACCTTCTTTTTGAGAAGGTATGCTAAACACGGATCTGGACATAATAGCTTCATCCATTTTTTTAGGAAAGTTTAACAGGAATATAATTTAAAATATATCAGATATTTCTCTATTTTTTGTAAAATTATCTTGCATTTTTAATTACATTTTCATAGCTTACGTACTCTTATAGTAGTATTGCATTTTCCTTGAATTGTAGGTGTTTTTGTCTTTACCTGATACTGCTGGTCCAGTCAAAAAATTCAGATTTCAACAATACTCCTCCACTAAAACAAGCTTATTCCTTACAAAACATGTATCTACTGCCAAAAGATAGAATGTCAAAAAAACAAAACAGAGCCTTCTACTGTAGAAAAAAAAAACAAAAAACAAAACAAACAAACAACAAGACAGGGCCAGATGCCAAAGGTTATATTTGTGTATTTTTAAAGCTACAGTGTGATGTCATTTCCAAACCCACATGAGTCAGGAAACAACACATCACCTAACCTTTAAAAGCAACTGAGTATGCCGTTGCAGGCCAAGTGAGCATAAAAACAGCCATTCTCCAGTATGTGTAAATAGAGTGCCAGATTCACAGGTGACTGGACACTGCTGTTACTCTCAGAGAAAAAAATACACCATTCACACACAATTGACAGACTCGCAGCAGTAAGGCATTGTTTCTGTGTGCAGCAACAAGTCCTCAAAGTTAAACGGCTGTGTGGTGTGAAAAGCATAACTATGCTCTCGTACCACAGCACAACAAAGGTGGACTTACTCAAGGCACTTTTAAAAGTATTTTCATATAAAACGGTGCCTTCATTTTCTATTTGTTTCTGAAACAAAAAAAAAAAAACATTTGTGTTTTTCTTATTAACAAATGAGACAAGCTTTTCTCATGAGCCTAAGCTTACATTTATTACCTGAAGAGGAGACATTTTGTAAACATTAGGCTTTAGGGCAGTCTTGGATATCTTCCAGTTTCTCTATTTGTCAAACATTTTCAGTGCCAAAACACAGAGGTTAGCTGTCCTAAAGCTAGATGACCCATCAATAAAAATGTACTGTTGTAAAAAGGAAAAAAAATACTCTGTTTTTTGCAAGCTAATGTCCTCTGCAGAAAATTACTGTACACAACAAAATATATCAACTTTAGCATGAAAAGGTTCTGGGACAAGGCCAATAAATGGCACTTGTGAGAGATGTTATGTGTAGTAATTTATTATCATATTAAATTAATTATGAACAATTATTAAGTACTTAGCCCCTGTTGTAATAAGACATGTATACTATGGCTGTCGGTGACTTTGCACACACACACACACACACATGAATCTGGATTATTACTTTTTCACATGCTGCCTTTCATGGAAGGTTTGAGCCAAACAGGTTGGATAAGAGAATTTATATAACCTCATTATTTTCTCAGACTGTTGTTTTAAACTAACCAGCAGCTTGGTCCAAGTTTCCTGAACAGGAAATAAGACATTTTAAAAGAGTAATTAGTAATTATGCTGTGTGAATGTTAATGTTTGTGGGCCAATGACTATATTTCAAAATAAAATTGGTTTATTTAAGATAACTTTAGTCTTTGAAATGTTTTTACCATCTATATTTATCATTCAACCTTTAACCAAAGAATTGGTTGTAAAGTCCATATTTCCACATGCACTGGGCTATCTATACTATTATTTTGTAGTAGAAAAACATGTTTTGGAGTTTAAGACAAAATGTGTTTAACATTAAAGCTTTGTAAAAACAAGATTTATAACACGAGAATATTAAATTATGACATTGTTTCTACATTTAATTTTTAAAATAAGAATGTCAAAAAAAAATTGTTTGTTTTTATGTATTGTTACCATTTAACACTTTTTCTTCATTATTTATTTAACACTTCTGGCATTTATAAACAAAATGTTATTTTTTTCTGTGGCAAAATCTTTTTTTTTTTTTTGATATAAGGCAGAATTAATTTTTTTTTTACAATTTTACATAATTTTGCTATTCTTGTCATGGTTTGGTTTAGCTTCTTGACCCATATGCAGGAGAAATTCTCAGGAAAACAGAAACGTTTTTTGAACAGAGGATAAAATTTATGCAACATGTACTGAAGACTGGAACTGAACCCAGTCACTACACACATTTCAAAAAGTTTGAATCAAGAGCTCTAAAGTTGTTGCTGCTACTTCTCTGGATTATTGGACCACTGTAGCGTCAAGTTCCTGCGACTGTAAGCTAACCTATTTTTCTTCTAAACACTAAAATCCCTGTAGTTTTAGTCTCAGTGAGACGTTTTACCTTTCAAAAAAATAATCACATGCCCTTTTACAACAATGTAGTTATCATCCTTTTGCGCTTTGTGAAAGTGGTTTAGTACCAGAACCTAAGATAGAAACTGAAGACCGTGAAAAAGTCATACCAGAACTAATGAAATAATAGACCTTGAAAATAACTAATAAACACATAGAAACACATGGATACAATGTGATTAAAAAAATTACTTGCTAACATAAAACACAAATAAATGTTAATCATCACTCACAGCCAAGAAAAAAAACAACAACCCGGATTTCTGAGGAGTAGTTATTTGCTATAGATGTTTTGATAAAGGTGATACTATGAAAGGCTGGAACTTAAATTTGATCTAAGACCAGTGATATTCAATCTTAATGTGTGAAGAAAAAAGCATTTTTTTACAGTTAATTTATGTGGGACAATGGACCTATGGAGAAAAAAGAAAATTACCACAAACTTTTAAAATGTTACTGTCACACATAATACTAAAGTAATTTTGGTTCTTCAGATGTTTTTGAAGATCTAACAAAAGCGAAATAGACTGTTAGAGCTCGACCATTTTCGTGCAAATTTTAAGACTACATAGAAACCTTATATTTAAGCAAAGACACATTTGTGAACAACAAACTACATGAACTGCAGAAAATAGATCGGAGTCTAAGATTACTATTGAATTTTCTACCCTTTTAAATGGTAGTCCACGTTTGTGGAGTTTTTATTCAGAGTATTTGATACCTGCTTTTATATTGACCATTCAATCAATACAACATTTCTACAGAAGGGATGCTGATATTACTCAATTTCCACAATTTGGTAATATTAGTCCCGCTAGAGCCAATCTATTGATCTGAGCCTTCAGTGTGAGGAGCCCTTTCCTGCAGATACTTGCCCCAGTGCTGTATTTTTCATGTGGCAGCTTAGTCAGAACTTACGATCAAATCCTAAATCTTATTTTTTTTCAAAAAACCTGTAATGTGCCAAGAGTAATTAAGCAGGTATTGAGACAGAAAAAAAAAAAGTTTATTCCAAGGAAGGCAGTCATTTATTGTCAACTTGGACAAAGCAATAACAATTTAAATGAGCAATCCTAATTCATATTTTGGTTGTAATAATTGTTTTTTGGATTGGTACTGTCTGTGAACCTCTAAAGTATAATTTTCTTAGTCCTTAAACAACAAGTTTGCACACTTTCGTCCTTACCCGTTTTCTGTTGATGCTCATTTAAACATGGCATTAGAGAAGTTTTGTAAAACTGCCATTCATAAAAAAAATGTTAATGAAAACATACAAACAGCACCTGTGTTAGGCAAATTATAGCATCTAAAATGGGCAGGTGAGGAGGTTTTCTGTACAAATGTAGTACTTGCCTAAATTAGCTGAATGTTTCAAGTTTTTAGTAAAGCATATTTATTTATAATGTTTCACAAAAAATAAAACATTATTCATTTTGGTACAACATTAAAATTTATTACAGTTCTTGTTTAACGCTACAGTTCAAATCCAAAAATTTGCTACATCTAACAAGGTCAGAATACTACAAAATGGTACAACCGAGGAAGAGGAAAGTTTCACAACAGCTATGCTTTTATTATGCTTTGAAGCATCGCTCTCAAACCATGGAGTGTTTGAAATTACAAGCTCCCAAATTTTATTTCTGACCATGACGTAACTTGGGGTCAGCAATATGCATGTGTTCTCATGATCTGTTTTTGTGTTCTGTTTAGTTTCCTGTAGTTGTTTTTGTTTTCACTTTATTTATTTTTAGTTAGTTATTGTTTTCTTTAGGTTATTTTCTATTTTGGTTGAGTCTTTGTTTTGTTATTCTTTTCTGTGTTCCCCAGTTCCTCCTGCTCTCTATCCCTCTTCTCTCTATGTCTAATTTCATCATCTCTTGCACCTGTTACCAATCATCTGGTCATCTTCTCCACTGCTCCACCTCCTGCTCCTCAGTACTTAAGCCTCATTCATTATTTCAATCACTGGCGGATCGTCCATTACCTTGCCTCACCGTTGTCTCTGAGCTCCATCTCCTGCCAGTCCTCACCCTCTCCCAGTAAGCCTTTCCAACTGCT
The DNA here is from genome assembly GCA_032876305.1 of Orestias chungarensis. Classification (NCBI taxonomy): domain Eukaryota; kingdom Metazoa; phylum Chordata; class Actinopteri; order Cyprinodontiformes; family Cyprinodontidae; genus Orestias; species Orestias chungarensis. The sequence goes on along the minus strand of JAVLVB010000557.1, from coordinate 6,273,051 downwards.
CGCTTGATTCTCTGTGCTGGTTCTCTTTCTCTTCCCCAGTATTTTCCTCCGTTCCCCTTCTTAGTTATTTCCTTCCTTTTTTGCCTTTTTTATTGCAAACCCTGACATGTGTGGGGTCTTAAGATCCTCCTGAGAAAATTATCTAACTACAGAAAAAGCAATCGGAAAAGCATAATTGTAGCCGTTGTACCACTTTTTAAACCACCAAAAAAAAAACTAAAAAAAAACTAAGAGTTAATGTCACAAGCCTCTGAGATTTTTATTCTGTGTTTCAGAGTCTGGACATTTTTAAACCAATTTTTAAAATATCAAAACAAAGTTATTTAAAACATTTTTTTTTTATTCTCAGATATCTACGCCCTTTTATTGATACAAAGTAAATTGTGTGCTTCCACCAAAGCTTTATTCCAGATGACTGCAGTCATATTTATCTCTATTTGCAAGGGACATGTCAATGGCAAATATAAATTTTCTTATAATTCTTAAAGTTAATAATTTTACTACTACCTAAAAAAAATATGTTTGGCAATGTTGCATCAAGGTCCGTGATCACACATCAAACTTAAACATGCTGATGGCTGTTACAAAACTTCTTCAAGGCTTTTCTGCAATAATCTTCAGTTGCCTTTAATGCAATCTCACAGTTTTAATTAGATGGGAAGAAGGCCTTATGTAATTCTATGTTCATTCCAGTTTTGTAGAAACTGCACAAGGGAATAAATTCTACATGTCATTCAACTGCATACATCCCTGCACAAGCATGAACTAACTATTCAGGAGTCTTTGCAACACAAGCAGTGTGTGTTTCACAGCACACAGTGGTGTTCTGAATGTCACAGAGAGGAAGCTTATGCTCTGTCACCTCCGGTGAACCACATCCAGAGGTGACAGAATGAACATTGAGCCTGTGGTTCATGAAAATACAGACACAGAAGCATACACACAAATACATTACAGACAAAACAAAGGAAAAGAGTTTTGGGTGTGAGCTGAACTGCATCAAGAGCACACTAAGAATGTGGACTTTATGGTTAAATGCAACAGATAGTATGTAAACCTTTCATAAGATGTGAAAAAATTTAAATACATTTCCAATTTTTGTGTTTAATGGCTGTTATTCAACAAATTAAAGGTAAAACTTAGAAAATTATAGCTATGTTTCTTAGTGCAGAAAAGCACCACATAGGCATTTTTAAATATTAGTCTCAAGTAGGGAACACAAATAAACAAAATTAGCATTAAACAGTAAAAAAGCATAACATAACTTAAATTAAAATAAAACATAAATTATTAAAAAATCTGGATGTTTTTTTCTTTCATTTTTCAGTTACTTATGTCTTAGGTTTCAACACCCTTCATATGTATTGTCCCTTTTTATTGAGGTAGCATAATGTTTTTACTGAAAATGTGAAAATCCTGCTTATAATTAGATAGTTTGATTGAGCTGTGATTCTAAATTTAGTACAAACCCAAAAAATAGTTAACTACTAATAAGATTTTGATTCTAACCAACATATATTTATCCTATCCTTATCATAAGTTCCAGTAGAACTGAAAGAACGTTTTTTCTCTGTTAAAATGTTTTTTGGGATAAATTACTTTGTTCAGGTTGTTTGAGCTCCTTTTAGTTTGTTTTGAGAATCTGTCTGGCTTCATTTAAATAAATCAGGGCTAATAATAGTACCGTAGATTGGATTGTGTATCTCGACATTTTTAGATTATCTTATTCCATTCATAAATTAAATATCTTGGCTAGGTAATTTGTTATTAATTTGCCGAAGTCACAAGTTTAGGTAACAAAAACACCCTCACAGAATCTTGATGATAGTCAGGCTGGTCCAGTGTTATGGAGCTAGCACACTTCTGTGTTTCCCCTGATTTAGATACTTGTCTGTCACTTCGCCCCCTGCTGTTATTGAATCCTCACTAAACCTTACCGGGAATCATCCTGTTGTGGGAATACACATTGGGGTCCCTTTTTTTTTTAATAAGGGGGACACCACTACAGACTGTAACTCCAGAGTAATTAGTCCCATTGTCCACATGTTGTTGCAAAGATATGTAAACAAACATAAGACCACAACACCCAGTGCCTTTAGAAAGTCTAATGTTCCCCTGGTGTCCTGGCATTGAGAAACTGTTTAACCCCCTTGGTGACTCTGTACAGGGGTCACTTTCCTTTGCTTCCCCTGATTTCCATTTTATATTTCTTCTTCAAACTCCTCTCCTAACTTTTTGCTTCTGCAACCACACAGGTAACATTCTGCTTGGACTGCCAATTGCAGTCTCTGCTTCTGCAATCCCACAGGCTAACTGTAGGTGTCCACCATCAGCGCTAATTCTCCTTCAGGTAATGATCAGTTGAAAGGTCCCCCACTCTCTTTCCCCACGTGTCTGAGACATGTGAGGGAGAAATTCCGAGTCCTGCCAGGCCCCATTATTAAAAATCCAGCCTACATCCAGGCCTGAGGCTCCAGAGATGGATGCTTAAACCCTTCTACCACAATACGGTGGTAGCCCAGAGAGGTAGGAAGGCGCTGCATCTTGGGAAAAATTTGTTTCAAATTCAGTATTCTTTGATATTTGACGTTTTGTCCAACTAATAATCCAAAATCCTCTTTCTAAACAAGCCATTTATAAGATTTGTTAGTTGCAGTAGAAGAGGAAGGATGTGATTTCTGAGCTGGAACACAGCGGCCTGATAGCTTAATTGGAATGTCACTAGACTTCCAATCCAAATGGGAATGACAGTAATATCAAATAGTTATGATACTGAATTCTGTAAAATATTTATATATCAAATAAGGCCCATAAATTGATGATATGATACAGCATTTTGCCCAGGTTATACCTGAGACATGTATTTTAGCATGCTCCTGGCTGCTGCTGCTAACATCTTCAGTAAAATAGTGCAGCCGTTTATGAGTCCAGTAATGATTTTAAATCCAGTTATGGATTAATATATATATATATATATATATATGGATTAAAATATATATAAATATATATATATATATATATATATATATATACACACACACACACACACACACACACACACACACACACACACACACACACACACACACACACACACACACACACACACACACACACAGACATCAAACCACAGGTAAGCTGTTTGTTCTAACTTTCCTGCAATCTTTACCCTCTGTCATGTGTCCACTTCAAACACTTTTGTACATGTTATTCAATAGCATCAAATAGATCAGCCAAACTATGTGCTTTGCACCTGCACATTAGTGGGTCGAGCCATAATATATAAATACCTCCAAATCAAATTCTTTTGGCAATGTTTGTGGAGAATCTTGAACTAACATGGCCAAAAGAATTAGCTGTCAGAGGGCTTTGCAGCTAATATTTGAAGAAAGTCAGACTCAGAGTGATGTTGAAGAGGAAGATGAAATCATTAGCTTTTTGAAGATAAAAGTGACTGACAAGGTTTCAGTTTGTAGAGTTTGTATTCAAAATATTGATTGTTAATGAAAACATTGTCTCATTTCATTTTTCTTCCAAGATAAGCAGGATTTTTTAGACCCAAGTGTTGAATATAGTGGATTTTAACATTAGTTTTAACATTATGACAAAAACAGTACTCACACTTCCATTGTTAATTGTGTTCTAGTAAAGACAAATTGCAATAAATGAACATATATTTTATCTCAATTGTTTGAAATTGGGTTAAAGATAATATATCTGAATGGTTTATGAAGTATAATTTTATTTTAGAGTTGTTTTTAAGACCCCAAATATGCCCCGGGTAAATTTGAGCCTAACATCTCATGAGGGGCACAAATGTTAATTCAACACAAGGGTTAAAGAGGTTTTGAACAAGTTGCCATCTGAACGAAAAAAATCGGGAGAATCCAGCATAAACCAAGTTCTAAATCAAAACTCTCTCCAGTGGTTGGTACATCGCAGGAATATTTGTATGAAAATTTAGGCTGTGCATTCATTGCTTAAAAATTGTGGTAGGTAAAAAAAACTTTAGATATTTATTGTGAAACCGCCTATATGTCAAGTAGTCATTCTTCCCTTAATTTCACATCTGCTTTATGTCAGCAGGACAAAACATCGCCTTTAATCAGGATTCAATCTTTGAATTATGCTTCAAATAGTCTTTTCTTTCCTGCTTTCCAGCTCCACTCCCATTTTGAGAAAAAAGATTTCCTCACTGATTAGAAACTTGGGAAATAGGTTTAATCCTGCAACGTTCAATGGGAGATGTAGGGTAATTACCAATTAAAGTAAACCTTTGATTACTTTAAAAACAAATAAATATATAAAATCTATAAATAGAACTTTAAATATATTTTAGCAAATATACTCCTGAATAACAAAAATATAAATATAAATCTGTGTCCACCAGAAGCTATTTGTCAAGCTTCCCTGAAGATGAACGTAACTAAGATAAAATTTGTTTAATTTGATTTAATCTTCTGGTAAATACCACACTATGCTCAAATCTTTAGCTTTGCCAGCTAAGAAAAACACTCAGTCCATGGGAGAGAATGGCTGAGTGATTTGATAAATTGAAATAAAATGCACAGCAGCTGGATCTAGACTGACAGCTCTAAGCCAATGAACACCTAGGTATAGTGGTGTAATATCTCCTAAGAGACTATTTTTCTGACTGACAGGCAAGTTCACCCAGGTTACTTTTTTCACAGCGCATGGCAGTTCTTCAAGCGTGCAGAACTTGGAAATAAGCAGAGACGCTGCTGTCAAGCTGCTGTTTGAAGAATGAACACACAAATATTAGGAGAAACCGGCGCAGATGCAATGACTGACAATTCCCCACTAAATGGCTTTCCAAAAAAGTTATTGCTTTACAAGCTGTATTTAGTCCTGTGAGCAGCGTTATGCTGTTCACTGGATCGATTCATTTTGTATCTAATGATATATCTGAGTGCTGAATGTTCAAACACTTGGAGAATGTTACAGATCTCTGAGGAGAAGCTGTAAATCAGAGCCTTAAAGGAGATCAGTGGCCACAAAACAACAGTTTCATGAGATGACTGAATTTGTTAAAATAAAGAATAGTAGTAATCCCTAAAAAGTCCTTTCATTGCACTGAAAATTTCTAAAGCATAAAAACGGCACAACTTTAACCAAACTCTTATTTTGTTTTATTTTTCCACAAAAATTATGACATGAAATAAGTATGAAGGATCAAGTCACACAAGGGTCGGAAAATATTAAAGTTTTGCAGATTTTCTGAAACTCCATACATAATAAACCGAATAACAAGTTATTTTCTTAGGTTTTCCCAGACCAAAAGATTCCTGCCTCAGTTTGTGAATAATACATTTTCCATTTCTCCTCTGAGAAAGAAAGCACCGTGTTCAAATCCCAACCCAGGGAGTTTGCATGTTCTTCCTATTAATGCATTGGTTTGATCTGGGTACTGAAGTTTCATCTCTGTCCAGTAAGTTTATTTTTTTTGTTTGTTTGTTTGTTTGTTTGTTTTAATGTCCTTAGTGTTGAGTGTGTGTGTATTGGTGTTTGATGTGTGTTTCTGTGCTGCATGATGCCCAATGACCTCTGCAGATACTGGGGTTTGACAATGAAACTGAAACTCCTGGCTGTAGACCACAAGAATGTATGGTAGTATGGTGTAGGGCCTTGTTTTGTTGCCAATACAGCGTCAATTTGTCTTGGTAATGACATATACAAGTCCTGTACAGTGGTCAGAGGGATTTTAAGACATTGTTCTTGCAGGATAGTGGCGAGGTCACGACATGATGCTGGTGGAGGAAGAGTTTCCTGACTTGCTCCTCCAAAACACCCCAAAGTGGCTTAATAATATTTAAATCTGGTGACTGTACACTTCTTTGGGGCTTCTCTACACTGTTACTCTCCCGGATGTGGGGCTGTAAAGGTGGACTCATCAGTGAACAATACATGTTTCAAATTGTCCACTGCCCAAGATGTGCTTCTTGCACCATTTAAACCGATGTTTGGCATTGGCACAAGTGACCAAAGGTTTGGCTATAGCAGTCCAGCCGTGTATATTGACCTGTGGAGATCCCGATGGACAGTTTTGCTGGAAACAGGAGAGTTGAGATGCAAATTTTATTCAGCCGTGATTTGGGACAGCTTCCTCTTGCGTCCACATTTAATCCTGTTGTGCTGACATTACCCATTAATACATCACAAAGACTTGCTGTCTTGATGAAAGATGTGCCGGCAAGATGTATACCAACATTTTGTCCTCTTTTGAACTTGGGTATGTCTCCCACAATGTGGTGTACATTGCACGATTTTGAAATTCAAGTAACTGATCTGCACACCTACAATGATAAGTAGAGCATTTATCAGAGAAGCTTTCTCACAACTCAGAAGAGACCCAAGTTCGTATCTCGTATGGAAAGATGAGGCCAGCAGCGATCTGGTGATTCTCATTTATTTTAACAAGGACAATAAGACTGCTCATATTTGAAGATTAATTAATAAAGAACAAAATACTAGGAACTATGGGTGATAATCTGTTTGTAGTTACATGAAACAGGAGTTTACCATCTTGCAAGATAAACCTAAACATAAATGTTTGGTGTATAATATACAATACGGTGGTTAAAAATTCTATAGAAAATTGAGGAACAACTTTAACATTTATTCAAAAGCACTGCCCATCAAAAGGGATTGCCTATCTCTAGATGTAACTGGGCAAGAGGTACGTACACCCAAAAGGTCACCAATCCAACATAGTTACAAAAAACAGATGATTTTGAATGGATTTTGAAGATGTAGTTTTAGGAAAACATGATTCTATATTTTATAGAATGCTTACTGTTTACTAATATTATGCACCAATTTGTGTTTTTTTATTACATATAATCCTGTTTAAATGTTCAGCAGCTTAGAATATTAATGTTTTCAAAAAAAATGCTCCTCTCTCAATATAATTCACAGAAATAAAACAATAGTATTGTTTGATTGTTGTCTTTGAGGTTGGTATTCTTGACCTCTTGACAGAATCACAGCATAACAAGATTTCAAAACGTATTGAATATAAAATGGTCTGTTACCTGGAAGGTCACCTTATCTACACAAAGCAGAGGAAGAGATGTAAGTAAAATTGTAGGATTAATGCAGGTAATGTTCTGAGGATATGAGTGGAGCTGGCATATGGATTTGAGCAGAGATATTGGTGAAAAAGAAGGGTGATCTCTTAAGTTTTGAAGGTTTAACCATAGTTGACAGATGGAATGTCTGGGAGCTAACAGGTAAAGGGACTACAGGTGACAACGAGAGTTTCATAGTCTTCCAGCTTTATTCCGTGAGGCAGACACCCTGTTTAGTTTCAAATCTAGGCTTAAAACCTTCCTGTTTGATAAAGATTATAGTTAGGAAGAGGTAGAGAAGACAGCCTAATCCGGTTGGGGAGGAACTCAGTCTTGACAGATGGTTCTCCTTTGCTATACCTTCTTCATGTCTCACTCTATAGGGTTAAGTTATTTAAGTTTTTCTATAGTTATGGTGCTATAGCCTTAGACTGCTGGAGGACAAATCTGACAACTTCTCTCTCTGCTACTTTCTTCCTTTGTCCAATCTACCTAGTTACCGTTATTTCAACCTTGTTAACCTTTTGTTTTCTCTTAGTGTTCTTCTCCCCATAGTAACAACACCTGGGCTGGCGTTCTGTTAGCTGAGACAGCTTCTTGCATTAGAACATGGGCTGAGATGCTTCCAGTGACGTTCTACAACTGCTGCTATAAACTCTATTATTTCAGTATCCTGTCCTTCTAGTTTAGCTTTCTGTCTCTTCAAACCCCCAGTCGGTCGTGGCAGATGGCTGTTTGTACTGAGCCTGGTTCTGCTGGAGGTTTCTTCCTGTTAAAGGGGAGTTTTTCCTCTCCACTGTCGCTAGATGCATGCTCAGTATGAAGGATTGCTGTAAAGTCAACGACAACACAAGCCATTGTTTTGGTCTGCTGATTCTAGATGAGTGAATGCTGCAAGTCAATGACTTGATGTAATCTGCTGGGGTTCCTTAGAATGGAAACTTTTTAAATCGATTCGTTTATGATGTATGTTTGATTTTAATTGATTTTCTGTGAAGTGCCTTGAGACGACATCTGTTGTAAATTGGTGCTATATAAATAAACTGATTCTTGATTCTGTCATGATCTATGTTTGGTTTAGGTTCTGTTTCTTCCTGTGTGTGTGTTTGTGTGTCTTCACTCATCTTCATTCACATCTGTTATTCAATCATCCAATCATCTTCTCCACCAATCATACCCCGGTTCCTCAGTATTTAAGCCCTTCTCAGTCATTCACTCACCGCTGGATCGTCTGTTGTTGTTCCCTGTAGCTTTGCCTTCTCGTCTCTCTGCGTCATCTCCTGTTGTCTTTCCCTGAGGTCTTTCCCTAATGTCCTTCTCCTTCTCGCCCCAACGTCTCCGGTAAGTCTCTTGCTCGCTAGCTCTCAGTCCTGGCTCTTCATCTTGGTCCCCTGGTCTCATCCCGTGTTCTCTGTTTGTCTCACTTCCTGTAGTCCCCGGGTTTCCTTGTCTCTTCCCCGTCGTGTAGTTATTAGTTTCTTTGTCTCAGTTTATTTCCTCCCTTC
>JAVLVB010000557.1:6217557-6264358 GCA_032876305.1 Orestias chungarensis | reverse complement strand
TCCTGGCTCTTCATCTTGGTCCCCTGGTCTCATCCCGTGTTCTCTGTTTGTCTCACTTCCTGTAGTCCCCGGGTTTCCTTGTCTCTTCCCCGTCGTGTAGTTATTAGTTTCTTTGTCTCAGTTTATTTCCTCCCTTCCTGTGTTATTAGTTATGTTTGTTTATTAGTGTCGTTGTGTTTGTTAACGTTTGTAGTTCCCGTGTCTCATTTAGTTTTCGGCTTTGTTTACATTTTGTAGTCCCGTCCTACTTTCTGTTTTATTACGTCTCTCGTTGATCCGTTTCCGGTTTGCTTGTAGTCCCCTGTATGGTTCCGTTTCATGTTTCTGTTCATTTATCATCCCTCACAATAAATTATTATTCACTCAACTCCACCTCTGCTCGAGTCATTTAAACGTTTCCTGACAGATTCTTAAAGAGAGCCATGGAGAACTTAGTGTTGAAAAACAGTAGAGCATAGAGAGGTTAATTGCTCTGACCAGGGTTCCTTTGAAAACCAAGAGCTTCAGGGTAGAGGAGGACAAATGGGTATAAACAACTCAAAGAACTCTCTGGGACTGAATAATTGGCTTGATTCTAACAGTACAGATTGGGGATCATCCGCCTTTTCCTGGAAGCTTATGTAAACAATCGAACACTCAACGCATTATAATTCCAAGCCATGACATTTATATTCCGAAGGTGTTTTGCTTTGTCTCAAAACTGCAAATCCCTCTCCCCCAAAAGCATAAATAATTGTTGGCATCTCATCAAGTCCAAGGACTGCAAAGTACTTTAAACTACAATCCCCCATTCACACATACATTCCCATTCACCACATTGTAAAGGGCAAGGTTCAAGAGGTAGAACTCTCACAAGGCAATGTAAATCTGTGCAGTTTCATTTTATAACAAACAATGCTGGACCTCAATGCTATCAGTTTTCTTCTAAAGCTAAATTACATTTATAAAAGTTAGACTACTAAGTATACTTTTTATAATGTTTCTTCAGACTCCTGTCTACATGAATGGAATATATTTCTTTATTGCTAGTAAAATATGTGACCATCCATTGGAAACTATTGTGTAGATCAAAGAGCTTTGCATCAGTGTTGGAAAGTGAAAATGATCAGTCCATGCTCAGTGGCTGTCTTATCCTCAGTGAAGCTGGCTTGGGTAGAATATTTTTTATTTCTTTTTTTCTGCTTCACTGCCCTCCATTCCATCTTGGTGCAAGCACAGTTTGACAGAAAAGCAGACGTCCTGCAAGCACAGCTTTTCCAGCATTGATTTTGGAGTGGAAATTGTTCAGAATGACTTGCCAAAAACCTTCCAACCTGAAACCAAATTATCCTCAATGCCAGGTAAATTCTTTGTTTCGCAACGGGTCAAATTTTTAAGACATGTTTTTTTAAAAGTTTGAATCCTGCAGCGCAAACTGTCACAACACAGCAACATTGTTACCCACTCAAGTGCAGCAGGGTCAGACTTTGGTTTCAAAAAAGACGGCTTGTCAGACTGTCAGTTATCTGTTGGCTGGATAAAAGATCAAAAGGCAGATTTAAGACAACTCTTCATTATTTCCGTTGAGAACATTTTTTTCCCTTTGGTGCCACATCCTGTCTTACCACCACCCTAAAGGTAATTATCAACACCATCCTCAACTTTGCTGTTTCATGACACTTGTGTATGTGGTCATGTAAGTTTAGTAAGTCTTTGCATTCCTTGAGTGGTCTAAAATCGCTAACAATGGATAACCACTTAAATCATCAGCGAAGTTCTCATCTCTGTCATAATGTTAGAGCATTTAGTATTTTTACTTCAAATTGAAGGTGTATAAATTATAAGGCAGTGGTGCTGGACAATACCTCAGTTTAAACTATTACAGTCAAGCAGATAACATACCCTCCCAACTAAGAATGTCAGTTAATAGTAAAAGTTTGCAGAAAGATGTAGTTTTTTTTGAATGAAATAATACGATTTTGGCATCCTTGCTTACTGCGTCTTTCACATAATGTGAAGAGACAGCACTGGGTAAAAGAAGCCGCAGGTTTGGCTTTCATCAAAACATCAGAGAGCAATTTTTAGAGATGTATTTAGATTTTTCTCACTTTTAGCAGACGTTCCAGTGTTAATCATGACTTTAAGCCATTTTTTCTCACTAATAAACCTAATAGCTCACAATTACATTGATTTGTTTGATAAGTTCTAACTTTCTAATTGACAAAAAAAAACTTATGCAGACTTTCTTGATCTTGGGGATTCTAATTTTGAATGTTTGCGTTAACCTTGATTAACCTCTAGGGGTTTTTAAACCATTGCTCCACCAATGCACTGCCTTTTCATCCGTAGCTCCACCTTGGATCTTAGGTCCCCAGCCTTGCTCCAGTCACACAGAGCTCCTTTTCTTTCCTTGCACAGTTGCAAAGCACTACCCATAGCAACAGTTAACATAAGGTATTCTTTCAATCAATCCAGTTGATTTGTCAGCATCTGACCATCAGTGGTTGCCATTTACCCCAAAATGAAATTATCCTTACCTGGAGTAATGAAACCCTAGCCTCCAGCAACATTGCTGGCCTTATCATTGCAAACACGCTGCAGTCATACAGATTTGGCAAAAAATAATTGGAAAAATGTTTGAAGGTTGTCAGTTGTAAACATGCAATTCTGACAAACGTAACCCAGTGTGTTCGGTGTGCTGATTGACAGAAACAATCACATGTTCATCAGTACAAAAGTAACTTCAAGTAAATCTCCCACGCTATAAATGCAAAGTGGTTAAATCAAAAAACTTAAGCGAGTTGTGCTGGGTGGAGCGATCTTGTAATTAGCAAACACCTAATGGAACTGTGCAATGGTTGTAAATGTTGTCATTAGTGTCAATGGACGTCATGGAAATGCAGGCCTGTGATGAAGTACTGCTAATAAAGCATTTAATTTCACTCAAACTAAAGTAGGCAAATGTTTAAACATTTGCAAATTTTGTGTTTCTGCGTTTTAATTTTAATGTTCTTTGTTGTTGTTTTAATGATCAAGATCTAAATAGTGAGAAATAATAAACTCTAATAATGTAGGAACAATAGTAGGTATTTCTTTCCAATGCAAAGCTTCCCACACATAATCAAAAAAGAAAGGAACTCATTGCAAAACGGCTATCTGTGTGATTAGAAAACAATGGTCACAGTAAAGTGCAGATATGTCTTCCTTTTGCCCCTGAAAAAAATAATAAACTGAGGAAGGACAAGAAAGGGACAAAGCAAAATGATAAAGTTTACTTTATTTAACCAGCCTTAATTATTATCTGTTCTGGTTATTGTATTTCAACTACCACTATAACATAAAACTTATTCTCAAACATGTCATCCTTTATTTCTGTGTTTATACTTTGAGATATTGCTAGTCACCTTAAATATTGAAAAAAACAAAACAAAGAAAGACACTTCAGTCCTTTGAAAAATGTGCTCCAACAAAGAGTGTAAATGAAATCAAACTTCAAGGTTATATTAGCCTCACCTTGTTTCGGACCTGCTACTTGTTCCATAGAACACAACCAGGTGCTTTTAAGTTTTAGATTTAAGATGCTTACAACGAATATAAAAAACTTTGTTCCTGGGGCATTTTTAAAATGCCACATTTTGATTTGTGGCTTTTATCTCTTGAAGACAGCGATAACATCTGAACTTCCACTTTTATGATAAGGACTCTGCATTACTATCTGTGTCCTGGTCTAACTTGGTAATGTGTGCTCACTGTGCGTATTTGTTTCTGTGTGAACATCCACTTAAATCTGGTTGACGACAGCTATTTTACTCTTACTCAACCAATCAATAGAACTTATGTAATTGTTTTTCACCTTTCATATGAAGAATTATACGTTGTTCAAGTTACATTTTATCCTCAGTGACTGTAAAGGGGTTGTTAGAGTGGAAAAGTCCTTAGATAACAGGTTACTAAAAAAAAGAAAGTTAGTATCGCATTTATTGTATTGCATTTATTCAAATTTCTTTAACACTCACCAAATATCTGGTCTTTGTGATGGAATGGCAACAATATACAATTGTTAATAGAAATATCTAAACTAAAAAGTAAATTATATCCCTTATAGATAGTTCTAAGGAATTTATCCCTAAACTTTGAATTATTCGAACCAGCCCTGTTTAGTCTGCTTTATTCAAATTTGTTAAAATGCTTTTAAAAAATGTTAAAAAGTGCTATGTGAATTAAGTTCATTTAATGACTGCAATGTTACACACACACACACACACACACACACACACACACACACACACACACACACACACACACACACACACACACACACACACACACACACACACACACACACACACACACACACACACACACACACAAACATATATATATACAAGGTAAAGCATGTTGAAAAAGGGACGGATGGATATTTGTAATCTGTAAAAGGAAAACCCTCCTTCTTTTTATTAATGCTATCAAACTTGTGAAAAAATTAAAAAGACTAAAAATTGACTTCAGCATGAACTACAGGGAAAGAAATCAGTCAAATTAATGTAACTTAAAGGGCCTGTAAATAAATGAATCCACCATTTAAATGCTCTATATCAAGAGAAAGAATAGAATGACAACTGATGAACAATTTTGCTGGAACATAAAACGCGCTGATGCGCATGACAACCGTAACCTCTCCAGCACTGACTTCATGAATTTTTTACAGCCATTCTTCCCCTTGTGTCCCATTTATAAGATTTCAGGTTAATTCATCCTTTCTCCTTTACACTTTGGACCCGAGAAGATGATTTTTTTGTGGCACAAAATGCAGTGAACCTGTGACTTCAATTTCCTGGACCTTACAGGCCAAAATTAGAAGAATGTTTCAGCGGAGTGCACCATTCCCTGGCCTCCATTGTGAAGGCTAAGGTGGGGAGGCCTGATGTAGTTACTGACCGATGACCCCTCATCATTTAGTTTGCCCCAGTGGAGACCTAGAGGTGTGGTACATTGTCATTTAAAAAACTACTCCTTTTCAACCAAAAATATTATTCAGAGCAAAAGATACATAAGGCAGAATTAAAATTGTATTCAAGTAATATATGAATCAATTTAAATAAAACATAAAAATTGATATTTCAATAAAAAAATTCGTATTTAATTTAAAATGTTTTAAAACGTGCATTTTGTGATCCGATTCAAAATAATTATATAAATCCCATGAAATGGGATCCCATGAGGTCTGTTTATCCTGTTAGAAAATAATTTAGTTTATACTGTAATATTGTAACAGCAGAGTGTATATATATGTATACATATATATATATATATAATTTTTTTTTAAAGGTCAGTTCATATAAAATATTTTATTGTAACATGTAAACTATTAGTATGTATATACCTGTTAGTAATTATCCTCCTGCTGATTACAGGTGTGTGGCAGCACACCAGGTTCACATTGCCCTAGATCTCTGCAGAACAACCCAGTGGAGACCTACAACTCCAAAACACACATATTACAAATAAATAAGGAAACACAGATTCCTGAAACTTAGCTGTAAAAATTGATTATAATTACTAAAGTGTGTTTGGGGTATAAAAGCGTTTGAACTGTTTATACTGACTACTTATCTAAAATCCCCCTGTTATTTCAGGGCTACAAGCTGATGTTAGATTTGTGATATTTGGAAACAGAATTTTCAACTTGCTCTCAGAGCCTTTGTCCCCTAGACCATATTAAGTAGAGAGAGGGAGAACTGTTATTTTAGATGACAGAATACAATTATGTGAGTGATATTTAAAAAAATAAAATGGTTGAAATACACTGTGCAATAACCTTAAACTTTCATATTCTCTGCTGTACTCCACAGTCAGTTTATACTTGTACTTATCAGCCAAAGCGGGAATGGCCAACACTCTTTGGACATTTCAAACAGCTTTAGCGTTTCATTAGCTTTTGATACTACAATAAAACTGGGGATTAGTTTACAGCCTCTCTGACAGCTTGGCCCCTCATGTCGTTTACCCTCAGGGACCAATTCTTTTCAGCTTAAAGCAGTCCTGCTGCGCTTCAGCTTCAACTGATGCTTTGGCAGAAGGTTGCCCTTCTTACCCCTGTTTGATTGGTCATAGTTTCTTCATCCATTTTGTTGATATTTTCCACAGCCAACCCCCACACCTCCCCCCTGCTGTCAGCTCTATTAAACTAACCACAATCAATTAAGACATCTACCCTACATGTGGGACAGATTGACTGTCATATTAAAACATTTAATATAAGAGAGTAAGGTTATACTTTTTTTAAATTTACGTGTTTAATATTTCTCTCCAACAGTACATTGTACCCGCTTGAATGGATATGTAGTTTTCCTAGTGTAATATGACAAGAATCAAAATATTTTTACAGAGAGGATATTTTAAATAATTGCAGATGAATTTTCAGCGAGAGCAGCTGTAGTATATTTATTAACTTGTTGTTGTGGGATGTGATGTGTAGGGAAATAAAGGGATAAAGGTAAAAAAGTCAGACAATTTTAATGAAGTTTTATACAGGGGCACAATATCTCAGGACACCGTCTGTTTCATGCAAGTCACTCATTCGTCAAAAAGGTCCTTGGTCATTTCTTTTAATCTGGTGGGATAGTAACATGTGTTATACATTTAGTATCAAAAGGTAGGCACACAGGGATTGCATATGCTTATATCAAGGACTCAAATTAAACCTTTTTTTTTCAAAATTGTACAAATTCTGTATCTTATTCACTTCTTTCATAGTCTGACTGAGCTACTATATATAAAAAAATGTATTTCAGTGTGCAACCTGTCCAGGGTGTACCCCTGCTTCTCGCCCGTTGTAAGCTGGAGATAAGCGCCAGTAGACCCACCCGACCCCAATAGGGACAAGGGTGTACAGAAAATGGATGTGTGGATGGATGGATAAATTGAGTGTGGTGGTACAATACTAAAATAAAAAACGCACACCGGCATGTATTTTTATTTACTCACTCTAAGTCAATACTTTGTACAACACATCTGCTGCAGTTACAAATACAAAATTTTTGGTGTGTCTTTTCCTAACTTGTGCAGCCTGACTAAGTATTTTTGCCCCTCTTTTACAAATACCTCAAGGTCAGTAAGATTGGTTGGAGATTGTCTGTGACCAAAGCCTTGAATTTGGCCACTCAGTCACATGAATATGCTTTAATCTGTCGTGTGTTCTGTGTGTATAATGTTATCCTCCACAATTCACTGTTTCAGTGTTTCACTGTTTTCAGCTCCATCCATGTTGTCACCAACTCTTCCCTACTTTGATATTACTGCCAAAAGAAAGCATTACCATGTCATTATACAGTTTGTTGCAATTTGGGAATGTTGTTTGTTTAGAATGTTGTGATGTGAACCAAATATAATGCTTTGCATAAAAGCATTTTTTGTTATTTTATTTCATCTGCTCAGACCCATACTTATATATATATGTTTTATCTGTCCCAAAGATGGTTTATGGCAAACTGAAAACTTATATTAACTAGTTTTATCTACTTCAGTGTACCATGATTGCAGTATGTCAAATGTTTGTCAGGAGTCTATAGTTTTTGCAGGTTCATAGACATGCTTTTCTTTGTTCTTTAGCCATGTGATAGATTTTCGGTTAAACCCATCACCCCCTCCTCCTGCAACCAACCTCACGGCAGACTCCTTTGCCAACTTCTTCACCGACAAAGTGGCAGTGATCAGCAGTCAGTTCTCAGACCCATCTACAGTGACCACAGCTCACCCTTCCTCACTGGTCCTTCCTCTGAGCGCCGCTGAACTTACTGCTTCCTTTTCTTCATTTACCCCTCTCATCGAGGAGGATGTATCAAAGTTTCTCACAAGCAGCCGCCCTACATCTTGCCCACTGGATCCTATTCCCACCACACTCCTGCAAGCCATAGCTCCAACCGTTGTGAAAGCAGCCTATCACGTGATCATTGCTTCACTATCTACTGGATCATTCCCCACCACCTTCAAACAAGCCCAGGTAAGTCCCTTATTAAAAAAATCCTCCCTAGCCCCCACCCAAGTGGGGAACTACCGACAGGTCTCCCTCCTCCTTTTTCTATCTAAAATCATCAAAAGAGCTGTCTCGAAGCAGGCGACGACATTTCTCTCCCAACATGACCTCCTTGATTCTAATCAATCAGGCTGTAAGAGCGGTCACCCCACAAAAATGGCACTCCTGTCAGTAACGGAATCCTTAAAAGAAGCCAAAGTGACAGGCCAATCATCAGTTCCCATCCTACTGGACCTCTCAGCTGCATTTGATACTGTAAACCACAGCATCCTACTTACCAAGCTGGCAGACATGGTTATTGAGGGCAGTGAACACTCCTGGTTTGAATCCTACTTCACAGGACGATCCATCAAGGTGGCATGGCAAGGCCAAACATCGACGCAACACCACCTCACCACAGGGGTGCCCCAAGGCTCCTTGTTGGGCCCCCTCCTCTTTGCCATGTACACTACTTCGCAGGGCCCAATCACCCATTCACATGGCTTCTCCTATCACTGCTATGGAGATGATACCCAGCTCTATCTGTCCATTCCTCGAGACAACCTCTCGGTACCGGCGCGGATCTCAGCCTGTCATATCTGCATGGATGAAAGATCACCATCTCCAACTGAACCTCTCCAAAACCTAACTGCTTGTTATCCCAGCCAAGGGAAATATTCACCACAACATCAGCATCAGCTTAGACACCCTTTCTGTGGCACCCACTAAGGTTGTAAGAAACCTGGGCATCATGATCAATGATCAGCTGACCTTTGCGTATCAGGTTGCGTCTGTCGCTCGATCGTGTCGCTTCTCTCTATTCAACATCAGGAAGATTAGGCCATATCTAACTCAACATGCAACACAGCTCCTAGTTCAGACCATGGTCATTTCCCGCCTTGACTACTGCAACGCCGTCCTAACAGGTCTTCCAGCCTGTGCTGTGAGACCGCTACAGATGATCCAGAATGCTGCAGCTTGCCTGGTTTTCAACCTGCCAAAGGGATTGCATGTCACACCCCTTTGTGCTGAACTCCATTGGCTTCCCTTAGCTGCACGCATCAAATTCAAATCACTAATGCTGGCATACAGAGTGTTTGATGGATCAGCGTCCATCTACCTCAACACCCTCTTACATCACTGCCCGCCCGCTCCGTTCCTCCAAGGAGCGCCAACTAGCGCGACCAAAGCCCCGTGCAGGTCAATCTAAACTCTTCTCATTTGCGGTTCCTCGCTGGTGGAATGACCTTACGTGCACTATCAGAGCATCAGATTCTCTTTCCACCTTCAAGAAATCCTTGATAACCCAGCTCTTCCGAGAGTATCTATTGCCCTGAAAGATCCAAAAGCACTTATTACCCCCCCCTGATATTAGTTAGCATCCAGTGTATTGTACTTGGGCCTTCTGTGTTTACCTAATGCTGTAAATGAGTGTCATCATTAATGTTACATCCTTTCCTGGCATATTGCAGGTAAATTGCGTCGTAGTTCAATTTTAAACCCTCTTTTTGTAAGTCGCTTTGGATAAAAGCGTCTGCTAAATGCATAAATGTAAATTTAAATGTAGATGAACTATCCCCAATAAATTAAACATTTTGTTTTCCCCTCTTTAACTGGCTGAACATAAGAACTTTGTGCCTTTGTGTTTGTGCCTGTGCGTCAATAGGAGGAGTCAGCAAAACCACTGTGTGATGGTTGGTTTGAAGTAGGCAGTACTGCTGTCACTTCAGGCAGAGGTCCTTGAATGCCAGGATGGTCAAAGCTTTAACTTGTGAAATAACAAAGAGAAAAGCAAATTTTAATTGCCCCCCACTAAAACTCAACACTGCACCATATGTCACAAGCCAGTGATTCCTTGTGCCAGTCCCAAGTCAAATGTTTATACTAATGCAAAGGATTGGATAAGGAAGAGCATCTCACCCAAAACCTAAGTTTAATAAAATATGTGACACAACCATGAATCCGTACTGGTTGAATTCCCAGGTTTGAGAAAGATCCTGACCTGTAAAGTGAAATGCTGAACAACGAGAAGATATTTGGATACTATAAAAATGACTGCCAAAGAGTCAGAAAATCAGCTTTAGAAAACAACCTACAAAGCTAGTATAGATCCCATTTTATTAAATATCATTTGAGCTGCAGCCATGGTGGATGGTAGCAGACTTAATTTTGCAACTGTGGATTCATACGGCTTTTCAGAATTGTCCCAAATAAGGTGGCTGCATGTTGGAGTAGCTCCACTTCTGTTGTAATTTATCTTTTTTTTAATCTTTCCAATGTTTCTGGCAGAAACGTTACATTTTTTGGACAGATAATCTCTAGATTTGGATGCTTTGCAGCAGAGATATTTTTCTTAAATATTATATTACGTTGGAACATTTGTTATGACGCATAATCACAACAACAAGTTGGCTTACAACTTGAGCAGCTTATTAACATCACAAAAGCTCAAATAATACCTTAACAGTAACCACAAATGCCAAAAGTGTTAAAAGGGAGGGGCTGTGAAATCAGAGCAGATAAAACCAGACCGAGACAGCA
The DNA here is from genome assembly GCA_032876305.1 of Orestias chungarensis. Classification (NCBI taxonomy): domain Eukaryota; kingdom Metazoa; phylum Chordata; class Actinopteri; order Cyprinodontiformes; family Cyprinodontidae; genus Orestias; species Orestias chungarensis. Next base: position 6,253,824 of record JAVLVB010000557.1, on the reverse strand, counting down.
GGAAGGAGTTTAAGCCATCTCTTACCTCGCTTATCTGTGTAGTATCACTAACATGCTATAAGACCCTCTGGAGATTAGTTAGTATGCAAAGAATGATTATTCATAAAGAATAACATCATATAATGACCTCTTTATCAGACTGATCTATGAAAAAAATGTGTTCATAGGCATTTTTAGAGCAACACTAAAGAAGTTAAAATTTAAATCGATTTTGGCGGCCAGTGTTTACAAAAGCTGTAGTGGTTTGACTGAAAGAAGACTGCCTTTTAAGGACCAGTGCATAGTGTTGTAAAATCCTGATCTCCCACTCGCCTGCAGTTGGATTGAAGTACATTTCTGTTCCCTTTGGCTGTGTGAAGTATGAATAGTGATGAGGTAATGAATCTACTTGTGGCGAAACCATTTCATATGCTGATATTCAAAATAAGAAGTGACATATGCCGTAAAGAAGTCAGCACATTTGTAGATGTTTTGTGTGTCAGGGTTCTTGCCAACCTTCTCAAAGTTTCTTAGTGCCGGTTAAAGCGATACAGAGCCCCTTGAGCCCCAAATGTGTGATTTAATGAGTTGACGTATAATCACAAAAGTTATGAAAATATTTTATGATGGTTGAAGAGTTACTTATTGTTAATTTAAGTCTGCAGCAATACAGACACTACAGGGGATCACACCTCCCCTGCAACCTCAGCATTTGATATTATGAGTTACAACATTTAATTTCCTTTTGGGATCAATAAAGTATTTTTGGCTAGATTTGTGGACCTAACAGACCTCTTGAAATGACTAGTGGGCAGGGTAGCAGGAAGCTCAGCTCCCAGATTAAATATATCTGGTTGTCTTTTACTACCAGAAATATGTACATATATTAATGTAATTACCAATTATAAATTTCCTTGATAGACAATACCTTCCATCTTTTCCAACAGCTGGACATTTCACATGACATTCAAACTAAGAAGCCTCTTCTCAAAAAGTGGAAGACTGAATCAGAAACCTCACAGACATTGATATATATAAATATATATGTATGTATGTATGTATGTATGTCTGTATGTATGTATGTATGTATGTATATACACATATATTGCCTGTGAACACTTGTTTGACGGACTGTCCATTTACGGTATGATGTTTCTCGAATTAATTGTGATCTTTTATGGTAAACTATCGTACACTTTATCTGGTATCTTCTCAACTTGTTTAATGACAACAAGTGTATGTCTTTGGTGTGTGTAAATGTTTTTATAGTTAATAAAGTATAACTGAAATCTATTTTAAAAAGTCTTATACTATTTAGAATTTTTTAGACACAAAATATTTTGGTAAACTTTACCGTCCTAAAGCCCTTAAGGTTTAACTAGTTTGATGTCGAACAGTTTTAAAAAAAATATTTTGGTGTGTTTTTTTAAATTTAGGTTAAGTTTGTGTTTAATAGCTGCTTTAAACAGCTGAATGGAATATAGTGTCACAGCAGCTTTATACTTTCCATTGGTTATCCGATATTAGTTTTCCTTGTTCCCTTGCACCTAGAAGATCACCAGTTTCAGCTTGAGGTGTGCCCGTACATGATTAAGTATAGAAATTTATCTGAAATAGTCGGGTCTGATCATCACTGGAGTGCCTGGTTGTGTGTTGGTTTTCCCTCTATCAATATGTGTTTCACATAAAATGAAGATCGTACATATTTACAGACAACTGCTGAGTTGTCCCACTGATTTCTTCAAAACCTAATATCCCTCTCTGTCAAAAGTATTGAGCTTTTGTTTGAAATGCAAGGGTGAAGAATTTTCCCCTTAGGTAGCCACCACAAAAAAAATTACTGCCAGATGGAGCTTACAGCTGTTCTTAGGTAGGGGAGCAGGCTTGATATTGGCTTGCATTCCCTCTGGACCAAGCCCATCTCAGTGGGGAATTCACAGGCGGCCCTATTCACATTGGCAGCTTTTCAGTCTTGGCAGCAACCAGAGCTAAAAGTTCACAAGTCTACCCTGTAATGTTTCCTCTCTGTGCCTTTTTTCTCCCTCATTTGAACTGAAGTAATTCTCCAGAAAGTCTGCCTGTAGAATAGGGTTTTTGTCGTGGCTGGAAAAAAAATACATGATGAATTTTTGTGTATTCATATTCATGCTTCAGCAGAATCTTAAGACTAGAAAAACTAATAGACAAAATAAAGAGAAAAGCAACATTTAAAAAAAACTGCATTTAAAAACAGACTGTTTAATAATAGTAACCTAGTAGTAATTATACATTCACAAATACCATCATTTGATTTATTTGCCTATATGCAACTAATATCTAACTTTTTTTACAGAATTGTGAAGCCTCAATTACTATGTATTAGCCTAAAAACATCTGAAGGTCCAAATTTCCACATCTGTGTTTAAATCTGGCATTTATTTTTCTGCCATTATCTTTGATGGAAAAGGCAACAATTTTGTATTTGAATATTGAAGGGCTGTTTATATGAACAGGCATTCCCTGAGGCTGGATCCAGTAAGAAATTAATTTTAGATTTCCTTAAGTATTATGAGAGGGTAGGACAATGTTGTTGAGTCAATTAGTTGACCCATAAACATTTGACCTGTTCTGAACTGAGAGCATTACAGTGATGGTTTGAAGACAGAGGCAGATCTTTTAACAAAATTAGGGCCTTTACTTATGCTAAATGCCCACTAAATAAATTATCAGAGGCCACCAAACATAGTCATTTAAATGTAGACGAACGTTTTCATCACTCTGAGGACAAAAACTCAGTTTGGACGGTCCTAAGGCTTCCAATGTTACTGGAATGAGACAATTTCATTGGTGCGCGTTATGGCTCTGTGGAGGATGCCTCATGGTGAACTGGTTGCAGCAAGCATCTCCTGATATCCATGTGTATCATTCCTCTTAACTTAAGGGCAATGCTACCTTACAAGGAAAATATTAGGGCATACTACATATTACTAGAAAATATTTATCTTCTGGACCATGACCTTTGTTAGCCTATTTATAGTGTGTAGGTTGGATTGTAAGGGAGATGTGATACCTTCACAACATGGGGTGAAATTCTCATTAGTCCTGATATAGTATATAGCTATTGGAAACATCAAGAATTTTCCACTAATTATTAAAGTTGAAAAAGAATGATTGGGAAACTCATTTTGGGTCTTTTGTTGACACTTAATTTTAGTGTGGGTTTCACGGTCTTAAGCCTTCAATTACGTAACAAAAGAAACATTTTCAAATTTCATTGAAAATTTTAAATTGAATACATTGTTTTGTAACAAGTTTTTTTTAATTTAGCATTTTAATTGATACTTGAATCTAGTGATTCAGCATCATACAAACTGAATGATTGTAATTTTTACCTCAATACCAAGATTTTGAAATATTTATGTTTATTATAAAGATTTATGATATATTTAAATATGTTTTACAACATGGAAATAAATGTTCTTTATTCCTACTTGACTGACTTAATTTTGCTGAAGGACTGCTGGACAGTATACAGTTCAAAAATATAGAAAATAAAAAGAAACAATTTGCTAATTGGTTTTATAACTATTCCATCACAGGAAAAAAAAGCTTGCTAAAATGTTACTGGTAAGTAGATTTTGTCTTCAGGCATACTAAGATGTTTGCACATCTTAGTGCAACCATCTTAGTATACTTTATTTTTTTATTATTATAACAAACCCAAAGCACAGAACCTAAAGTGTATTACCCTATTTTTAGAGCTCATAGTGTTTCCACAATAGGGAAAGCCACATTTTTTACATGCTTGCTGTTATATTATTGAGTTGTAAAATGTCGTTGCAAAAGTGAAAATGCTTTCATTGACTGGAATTTGTCATGTTTTAAAGACAAAAAAAGGGGAAAACCCACGTTCATGTGTTTGCTTTTGGTCACTTGTTTTTGTTTATACCAAACAGAGCATTTACCTCATGATGTCTTTTTGGAGAAAATTACGGGATACATCCTTCATTTAAGGTGGCATTTCTGGTATATGTTGAAGGTATTACTTTGTAACCTTTTTTTGCGCAACAAAAACAATTTACATATTGCCCACTGATGTATTTATTTTAGACCAGATTACAAGTGGTTTTGGTATGTTGGTTAATCATGATTTATTTTAGGTGGTCCAATGTACTGTCTGTAATTAGGTTTATGTATTTAAATATATTCAAAGTGAATAACAGTAACAATTCAGCATAAAAGAGCATATTAGGTGGTAAACATGCATAAATATATATATTTTTGCCATATAATCACCCATATGAAATTCATTAAATATGCTGATAATGTTCTTTGGCCTCCAGAGGTTTCCAATTGCAAGAGTTATAGTTGTGGCTCACGAGGGCATCAAAACAACAAAAAGCACAACAGATTGTCTTACCGTCTGAATTGCATGAGGTCATTAGCACAATTCAGGTGGGAAGAGGCACAAACCTAGCTAGTACAGTAAAACCAATAAAAACCTTTATCTGCTGAGTCCAAACAAAACCATGACAAAACTCTATCTTATAGTTTGCGACTAAGCACCTACATACCTTGCTTACTTTGCATTTCTAAAAGGTGATTTAACCACAGACATCATTTTAACAATAATAAGTATTTAATGCAGTTAAATGCTTTGTTAATTTTGGTGTTCCAGTGTTTAGGTGGAGACATGACAACCAGTAAAAATGACTTGGGACGCAAAATTTGCAGAAAATGTTCCCTGTAGCAAGGCAGTCACACAGCAGGCTGAGTAGACGTGGGTGTGTTTCCAATAATTACAAGTCTGTCTTGTTGTTAGTTAGTCCTCTGGTGCATGACTGATGCCTTGCGAAGATTAAAAATAAGAGGAACTGCCATATTTAATAAAGCAGCATGTTGATCAGACTTGGGGGTCTCCCATACCACTTGTTGGTGGAGTGCGGTTATTAGACCTTTTCAATATCTAGAGTCCATTTTACTTATCTGTCCCATGGTTTCCATACAGTGCCTTTGGAGTTAATGCCTATGTACACACTTTATCACACACAGTTTTGTGCAGATTTCAGTTTGCCTCAATGATACAAAGATATTTCAGTATAGAGCAACAAATATGATTACTTAATCATTTTTGTTTTATCCTGATATACTTTTTACCCCTTTGCAATTTTTTTATTTTATTTAGGCTTTTTTTTAAAGCATTTTTTTTTATGATGAAGAAGAATGTTATATAAGGCAAAGTAGAAATGGAAATTGAGATTATAATAGAGACTCAATTTTCAGTATAATTGTACAATATGGAAGTGAATATCAAGAAAATCACAAATAAAATTGCAGTGAAGTTATTTTAAGTTGAAAGCCTATTGGGATACTTCACATCTGAATTGTCTTAGTCAAGCACGCTGCTTATTATTTGCAACATCCTACCCTTTCAAAAAAAAAAAAAAAACTTGTATAAATTTTAGGATTACATCTTCAGTTTAATTCCTTAATTTCAACAACATTCTAAAATAGGATATCCTGAATATAACTGAACTATAACCTATTTTAGTAGTAAGGAGAAAATCCAAACTATTTGGATCTTTGTTTCATCAGATCATTCCCATTACTTTATTACAACTCACTTAACATGTACTAGTTAAGCAATCATCATGAATAAAATGACAAATCAAACTGCTAACCTTGCACCTGAACTCTTAACAGAACTTGGCAACCATAATTCATTCATGCCACAACCAGGGTGTGAAAATGACAGTTTGTAACTTCACAGGAGATCAAGTGATGCTAGATGACTTCCTGTTCAAGTGGTCCCCTGCTGATCTCCCAGAGACATGATTTCAATAAAAAAAAATTTAAAAAAATTTTTTAAACTAAAAGGAAAACATGATTTAAGTTTTCCCCATATGTTTTGTAAGATATTCTCAAAATGATTTCTACAAGCACAAATAATAGACTTGACTATTTACACTTTATTAACTGGGAGTTGGGGCTTGGGAGGTTAATTTATATCATATTAATCTTTGAGTTCTAGAGCAGAGATGAGGCTTCATGGAGTGCTTCACTATTTTAAATTAAAACTGGTATCACAACTGCAAATGGACACATTTATAGTCCATACATCATCTAAATATGAAGAATGCATCCTACTTTCCATGTATAATTGGAAATATGTCTTTCCCACAATAATGATATCATCATGCAATGAGCTTGGAGACAACCTTTTTAAATATTATGTAATTATTCCTGTTATTTCCTTTGGGAGCAACTAGTCAAAAAAAAAATCGTACACAGAACATTAAAAGTTGTATTTTCCAGTTGCTGTTGTCTTTTTAGAGTATTGGAGCATGACATGAGAATATTACACTATAATAGTAATGACAGAAAAAATCCCATTTATGGCTCGATTCAGTTTTGTATTTTGCAATTACTGTAAAAGGAGCTGGTGAAGAAGAATAGTGTCCAGTGATATCTCACTCTCATGTAAAATGAGAATATAATATTAGAGGGCTTACTATTTCTTTTCAAGAGTCATCAAAGGAGCAAGACATTGGGTTTAACAAAGTTACAAAAACAGTCTTATTCCTTATTCTCACTTTCTAAAAAAAATAAGAAAATAAAGAATGACGCTAAAGTGCAATGGCACTCCTTTGGAACACAAGCATGCCGGTACTTTTAGCAGATCGAATAAAAAATAAATAAACTAAGATAGCACTTTAAAGTAGATCCTAGAACATTGTTTTTCATTGTATTGAAATTTTGACAGGTTAGGGGTTGATGATATGTTCCAACTTTTTTCATATTAATGTGTGTTACACCAAGAATGAAAAGTATTAGTATATGGCAATTTATATAAACAACAGTGAGTAATTGACTTAGTTTTATATGAACAGATAATACTATGAAATTTAATTTATTAACTGCAATGCAATTGTTTGCATTGGTTAAACTGTTGTAACTTATTCTAATATACTCAAAAATTTCCGCTCCAATCTAATCACGTGTTTCCTTCCAAATTATGCAAATAGATGGAAAAGCCAGATCCTTTAAAAAGTGTAAAGCTGCTACAGTCCTTTTTCTGAAGGCCTCAAACAGACATTTGCAATTTCAAACTCACCGTAGCCTTCACACCTCATCAGGAACACAAACTACATTTCCGAGGAATAAACAGGGAAATCCATGTTAAAAAAGTGACATAAGGATGAACTTGATTGGTGTACGTCATGCAAATCAAAGTATAAGTTTCTCCACTTGATATTATAATAAATGTGTGTGTATTGGGTTTGTTTTGTTCATCTGACACTTCATAACGCAATATCTTCAATTTGTTACATTCTGTGTTAAATATCCATAAGTCCAAATATATTTAAAAAAAATACAGACTGTTTATCTACTTGTGAATCAGGTTATTATGTTTTAATATTCTTATTATTTAACTGATATTTTTAAAGAAAATAAAGAATGTCACAAAGAAACCTCACAAAAGAAGCCTGGCTTTTTGGTCCTTATTTGTATTTACACAGTATTCTTTTAAACAAGTTTAGATCATATCAGAAAGTATTAAAATTACAATTAGTAAACATATTTTAGGACTTTAAATGAAGCCTTCACCATCACCAAAATTTTTTAACTTTTCCCAATATCACCAAGTCTAAGATTAAGGCAGCTCCTCTTTCTTTTTTCTTTTTTTTTCTTTTTCGCACATATGCCTTCTGACAAAGATAGATAGGTTACAATATTTTTACTCTGCAGTCTTCTTAATATATTAGGTAGGACATTGATTAATTTGTCATGTCAAATCACCAATATCTTAATTAAATGACAGTCCCTTTGGTCTATAAATTATTCATATTTATCACAAGCAATCGGAATTTAAAACCAAGCAGCAGGATGTAACTTGATGATGGTGTCAGGTCCCTCATAAAACTAGACGCTTAGCAAAACATTATCTGATAAATAGCCATTCAACCAGCAAAGAGCCTGAATTCAGTCAGTAATATTCCTTCAGAGTGTAAGTCATTAGTTTGTAAGTCCAACAGATAAAGAGTGGAAAATAGGAGTAAAATGACTTGTGAACAGCTTTTTGGGTTCAGCAGCTTTAACATGTATCCCAAGGGTGGCACTCTGCTGTTGGAGCATTTGAATATGTATGTGAGTTATTGGTCCTGGGGGAGCTACGAAATATCCATAAAGTGGTGGACGGGTGACAATGGGGGCCCGGCCTTCTTTTCCTTTATCTGGGGCTGTCTGGTTTCTGATGTATCTCTTAGCACAACTGGTTAAGATTGCCTCATCTATCAATCTATCTCCATGCTTGCTTTGGGGCCCGGTCACATGGTAACAAGCTCAATCGGGGGACAGCATACGGAAAGGCATTGTCCAAAACTTACTACAAGAGGAGGAGATAAGAGAAACAATGCCTACAGAAAAAGAAAAGTGAGTGCCAAGTGTGAAATGTCTTAATGTATATAAAGATACTTTTACAATTGTTTTGACTTGTTGGGCTCTTTTATCATGTGCCGAGTAAAGTAATGAGCCCTAATGTGGCTTCAGTAGTAGATTGTAGTCTATTAATTATCATATTTATACAGCCACACATTAAGCAACATAAATGCACATTTTTCTGCTTGATCACCGCAACACCAGGGGTCGCAAAGTTATATCCTACTCTGCCCCCCAGCTCTGGAATCAGCTTGCACCTAAAATATTGACTCCCTCTTTGTGTTTACTATCAGAGCATCAGATTCTCTTTCCAACTTCAACAAATCCTTAAAGACCCAGCTATTCCGAGAGTATCTATTGCCCTGAAAGATCTAAAAGCACTTATTACCCCCCTTGATATTAGTTAGCACTCAGTGTATGGTACTTGGGCTTTCTGTGTTTACCTAAATGCTGTAAATGAGTGTAATTATTAATGTCAAATCCTCTCCTAGCATATTGCAGGTTGCGTCATAGTTCAATCTTAAACAATCTTTTTGTAAGTCGCTTTGGATAAAAGCGTCTGCTAAATGCATAAATGTAAATTTATGCATTTAGTGAGGCAGACACCCTGTCTAGTTTCAAATCTAGGCTTAAAACCTTCCTGTTTGATAAAGTTTATAGTTAGGAAGAGGGAAAGAAGACAGCATAATCCTGTTGGGGAGGAACTCAGTCTTGACAGACGGTTCTCCTTTGCTCTACCTTCTTCATGTCTCACTTTATAGGGTTAAGTTAGTTTTTCTATAGTTATGCTGCTATAGGCTTAGACTGCTGGAGGACAATCTGACCACTTCTCTCTCTGCTACTTTCTTCCTTTGTCCAATCTACTTAGTTACCGTTATTTCAACCTTGTTAACCTTTTGTTTTCTCTTATTGTTCTTCTCTCCATAGTAACCACACCTGGGCTGGCGTTCTGTTAGCTGAGACTGCTTCTTGGATGAGAACATGGGCTGAGATGCTTCCATTGACACTCCACAACTGCTGCTATAAATTTAGCTTTCTGTCTTTTCAAACCCCCAGTCGGTCATGGCAGATGGCTGCTTGTGCTGAGCCTGGTTCTGCTGTTGAAGGGGAGTTTTTCCTCTCCACTGTCTCAACATCCATGCTCAGTATGAGGGATTGCTGTAAAGTCAACGATAACACAAGCCATTGTTTTGGTCTAATGATTCCAGAGGAGTGAATGCTGCAAGTCAATGACTCGATGCAATCTGCTGGGGTTCCTTAGATTGGAAACTTTTTAAATCGATTTGTTTATGATGTATCTTTGATTTAAATTGACTTTCTGTGAAGTGCCTTGAGACGACATCTGTTGTAAATTTGGGGCTATATAAATAAACTGATTCTTGATTCTTGATTCTTGAAATGTGTTTAAAACCAGCTAAAAACGTGCCTTTTCAAAGCTTCTTTTTCCCTGTAATTGTTTTTGTAGGCAGTTGTTTGCATTCTTTGAACTTGTTCTGTACAGGTTCCTTGCATGTTTTTAGAGACGCTTTAAATTAAAAGTATAAATATCAGTATTATTAGTATTAGTTGTAGTAATACTATTAGAAATAGTAACAAACACAAGTACGTTCAATTTAAAGGCTATCTATATTCAAGGACATATGGGCCGGCAGCATGGCGGCAATCAACGCTGCAGTTTTGCTGCGAAAATAGAGATATATTCATAATTATGCTTCCATGCCAAATTTCTCATATCGTGCTTTTGTTTATGGTTTTCCCTTAATAATGTGTGAAGGGGGATCTTAATTAGATTTGGTTTGATAAAGGAGTTACCAATTTGCATTGTGCAAGATCATCTGTTGTCTTTTGAAACTTAGAAGGCTAAGTTCACGTATATTTGTAAACTTTTTCAGCTCCATGCAGAGCACTGAATACTGGAAATAGTCCATGCATACACCATGCATAATGCATAAAGGTTCACCCCCACGGGGATATAAAAGGTGTTTATGATGCTAAAAAGAGTTTGAAATAAATGACGTTGACCTGTGGCTGTGGTATAAGACAGTTGTTGTTTAGATAACTTTAGAAAAGTTTGATCACTAATAGTTTAAAATGTCTAGATCTTGTTGGGTTTCTGGCTTAGATTTGTTCTCTCAATCTTTCCTTTCTTAGTTCAGCAGTTCGCTTCTATGTGTAAGGCTACCAACAGGGCATTTCAGATAGGCACTCATTTAGTCCAGGTGCTTGATTGAACTGTTTGGTAGCATTAGTTATGTTTTTTTTCTTATCATTTTAATTCATTTTTTTTAGGTCATGCAGAATTGTGGTTCCTTGAGATTTTTTCCGTTAGTTTTGCTTGAAAAAACACCACATTGCCTTCAAACCGGGTGTGCAATGGTACCAAACATCACTCTGCATTCTTTTCAGTGTCCTTTAATCAAGATAATTAATTAATGAATTTTAACATGTAAAACTTTATATAGATAGATAGATAGATAGATAGATAGATAGATAGATAGATAGATAGATAGATAGATAGTCCACATTCTGGACACAAACTGTTTAGACTTTACCATTTGGAACTATGAATGGATATTATATCTGGACCATGTCACAATAAAAGAAGGTAACATGGTCTGATGAATCATGTTTTTTTTCCATTACATGCATGGTCAGTTGTATTTGTATTACATACTGGGGGAATGCACAATAGAAAAGAGAACAAGTTGGCTGAGGCCCTGTAATGCATTGGGGGATGTAATGCTAGGAAACGTTTCCTTTGAACACCAATGTTAGCACTCCTAAAGATCAACTACGACCTTTCATGAAAAAGGTATGTGAAAGATTATTTTATTCCAATCCTCTTATGCCTACTCATGGGTCATTCTCAAGGATTAAGTATGATGCCTTTTTGTCTTCAGCTCAGTCTAAGCTTTTTATCCTCAAAAAACCTTTAGTACTCCCACAGCTCTCATTGTTTAATGTGTATGGTTAACTCTGTCCTTGTATTGAGGTCCTTAAAACTCTTGTGGGTCCTTCCTATAAGAAGAGTTTGTGTAAACTGGAGATATTTTTCATAAATGATTCTTGGTAATTAAGTTTTTAATGCTGACAGCAGGGTCTAGCCTATACTTGGTTTAGGCTTTCAATGAACACTTGATCATGAATCAATAATTACCTACAACTTCAATTTTTTGTACCAAACAAAACTAAATCTACTATCGCCTATAGGTTGTAGAATTTATTCATATCTTTGTGCTCCATGATGACCACAAAATTAACTGTGTCATTGGTTTGTCACTTACAATGTTTAAAGGAGTGATCAGAGAACCAAAGCTGACATTCTTGTCAGCAAAGACAGCTTAGGTGAGACCAGTGAATTGTAAAGGAGACCTGTGTGCTAATCCTACAATCAGCAGCATCTCCACGGAGGGTTTTAGCAGAAAAGCAACAGCTGCACTGGTGCGCTGGCCAGACCAGCAAAGCCCGCAGGTTATCTGGCAGAGGTTTAATCAACACCCAAATCACAGCAGCGCAACCGGGAGGATTTACTTCAGTGGTTCTTTTATCTGTGTTGTTTTTTGCTTTTACATTAAGACTGTAATACATTTGCTGGCATTGAAATAATGAGTGAACATTGCTGGTCATGTAACTAATTAAACAATTCACACCAACGTAATTTTATTTTAATGCTCTCAGGTCCTAAAAATTACTTAGCAATTAATATTTTTAAATTTTACTTTTTTTTCATGTGTTGGGTTTCATAAATATTTAGACTTTGGTGTTGACTGAAATGTGAAGAAAACCATTCACTCAATTACAAATTAAATCACATAACTTCTTGCAACTACGATATATACAGTAAATCCTAGGATGTAGAGTATACTTATGAAAATGATTTCATTATTTTATCAGTCAATACTAAAATATCCATTTTTATGCAAATTTAAAACATGGCAAAAGTTTTATTTCCTAAACCAGACCAGTCTAAAGTTTCATAGTAAACCTTATACATACAAAAGTACCAAATATGAAGTTAATTGTTAACTTGTTATTTCCATTGGTGGGCCAGCATGACTTAAAGTTTGCAAGGTTGCAGACTCATTCGTCAGAAAAGTAACTTTTCCAATAGACGATGACATCAACACCAAACTTATACACCTGGGCATGGGAAAGATTATTATAAAAGCAGAATAAAAGAAAGAAAACATCACGGGAGTCATATCAAAATGAATAAAAAAGACCAAAAACATACAGTATTTAATATACAATATACAGTGTTGTCCTTAAAGTCCTTCTGTCAGTTTGGATACAGGGAAGTGCATGTCTCCTGCTCTGAATGCAGCTGGGAGAATCTACTGCAAAAGGAATGGAAGACTACATGCTTTGAGCATATTGCTTGAGTAAATAAAGAAATAAATCAGTTTTCCTATTGAGATTTTTGTTTGGTAAGAGAAACAGATTTCCAAATAAAGTTGTCTCTCTTTGCATATATGTGACTAAAAAATACTTTATGTTTTATTTCATACATATTTGTACTGCTTAAAGTGGGGCTTAAACGTGTTTGATGAATTCCTTAATCTAACTTAAATATGTTTTTTTTTTTGTTTTGTTTTTATCAGTCTCTCGTTCTCTCTAATGTCACCTGATCATGAAGTTTGTATACCTAGTTCTTCCTTAGGCTGTGTATGGTCTGGTTACACGGGTAAAAGTATTCCCACCAGGCACTCACCAGTCTGCCCCACCTTCAGGCCTGGCTCTAGAGATGGCTGTTGCTGATGTGTATTAGGGAAAACCCACACTGCATCCATTGTTGCTGCTCATCATAAGAGATTTTCATTAATTATAAATAGAATCTATACTTTAAGTAATATGTGAATGTTCACATGCTGAGGAAATGCTTTTTTAAATGGCAGAATTAATGTTTCTGCACACAATCAAAATCTAACTCTTAGCAGAAAAATTTAAAAATCAAAATCAAAATCAGCTTTTCTGCCAAGTATGTTGTTGTAAATCAATTTGTTTAGGCATAGTTTCACCAAGGTGGCCATATGCAAACCAGACATTAAATATACAAAAAACAAAAACAAAAAGCAACAACATTGAAGTACTGTGACCTTTCAAATTAAAGCCAAAAATTTACTCATGCCAAATATACTACAATAATCCAAGGCATACTAGCAAGTGAATGGTTATGAATAAAAAAAAAGTTAAATGTTGTTGAAGAAATATGCCAAATATTTACAGCAAAATTAATACAAAATAAAAGAAATTGGTTTAACTTGGATAAAAATGTTTGTACATCATCTGTTTCGTCCCGTAGAATAATTCCAGAGTATTGTTTTATCATTGTGTGCCATAACAAGAGTGTTCTGTTTGGTACTTTATTGCCGGTCCCTAGATAATAAGCCATGTTTTCTAGGAGGGAGAAACCGAAGAGCTGAAGCCGCAATCAGTCAGCCTGCATTGCCCTGCACAGGAGGGAGACACGGCTAACTCTTCGAAGCTCTACTAACTTTACCGCTGCGTTAAACAAGTATGGGTAATATTTTTTTTCTTCACCCATGTCACCAGAGGGACTCTGTATCAAGCACCCAAGTCAAAGGCAAGCAAAAAAATCAAAATAAAAGCAATGTCTGAGGGGATGTTTTTTTTAAATTAGAGTGCAACCTGGTGGCATATGTTTGTCACAGTCGTTATAGTTAGCCAACCGTCCCCAGACTATGAGACTTGGGCCTCATCTCTCCTCCACCTGCACATTGAGCACTGAGCCCGCTGCTGTACTGCCTCTGCACCCACGACTGCAGCCCGGCCCAAGACAACAACCTCATCGTCAAGTTGGCTGACGACACCACCTTGGTTGGACTCATTTCAGGCAGAGAGGAGGTCCTGAAGTTGACAGCCTGATGTTCACAGAACAACCTCGCACTGAACACCAGGAAAACAAAAGAGATCATTGTCTACTTCAGGAAAAAAGGGACGGACCAAGCCCCTGTCTACATCAACGACGAGCCTGTGGAGAGGACCCACACCTTCAAGTTCCTTGTTGTCCTCATCTCTGCTGATCTCTCTGGTCGAAGAACGTCACAGCTGTTATCAACCCTGACGGACATCTACATCCCCAGATGCATCAGCAGAGCAAGAAAAATCATCAAGGACAGCTCACACCCTGACTTTGGACTGTTTGACCTGCTGCCCTCTGGCAGGTGCTACAGGTGCATCAAGGCCCGGACAAACTGACTCAAAAACAGCTTATTTGCCAAAGCAGTCACCACCCTGAACTCAACTGGACTCTAACTGTGCGATACCCTCATCTCTGTAATACAATGCTATTATGACAAAATCTGTGCAATATTTTATGTTTATATTATATGTATTTACATGTGCAATCTCACCACCACTGTCAAATTGTCTGAGTAATGTTTTTTTTCTGTATATATTTCATACCTATATATTGTTTAATTTATTGTTTAGCAGATCTTTATACATTGTTTATTTCTGTATCTATTTCTTAGACATTTTTGGCACTGAAAGGAGTTCTCCTCCAATTTAGTTGTACAATGTGTATAATGACAATAAAATGATTTTTATTCTATTCTAGTTTTTTACAATTGTCTTTTTAAGGTATGGTATGAACGTTTTGCTTAGTATTTTTCATGGGTTCTGAATTACTTTCAGGTAAAATTTGTGGCTAACTCACTAAGCATATTAGTTATCGAATTATTGTCAAATAAAGCAAAAATTCAAAACTATCTTTTCATGACCTTTTTCTTTAAACCAAAAATCATAATCATTAATAGCTATATAATCTACAGATGGTTACACAAGCCAATCATTGCTGCACAACATTTGTGCAAAAAATATGATTAAAACCATAATATGAATTTTGTTAATCAATGAAAAAAACACAGTTGGCTTTTCTCAAGAGCAAATTACAATAGGATAATGCTGCCATTGTATGACAATTTCAATTATGAAAACTGTGTTAAATATGACGGATGCCTACTAAGATTTGCCAATCAGTAGATTCATAGATCAACATAAATGTTAAGCCCCAATGGTGCTTTGGACTGTGATCAGTCTTATCATGAACAAAGCATGAGGAACAAATTTTACTAAACATGACAGTTCAGATCCAGAGACCCTTAATTTCCTTCTCTGGTGTAATTACAAGGGATCAGGCTTTATCATCAGCAAACATCAGCCCTAAGATCTTAGCAGAAATTAGCAAAGTCCACTGCAAATAAGAGGGGGAGGCAAGAATGAGCGGTTGAAAAAAAATCATCTAATGTCGATTAAGGGGAAATTTTCTGGATGTCAAATATTTTGCTCAAACACAGGACATGGGTAAGAACCAAAGGATGGCTTGATTGTCTGCAGGCCGTCTGAACTTTCAGACACAGCTTTGAATACAATCAAAGGACTTACCGACAGCCTTTTCTTTCTGTATTTTACTTGAAGATTTGGTGTCATGCAGTGGATCAAAGGATCACCAGCCAGATATTCTAATTCAATGTACCTCTAAGAGATTCTTGATAATATTATTTCTCTTGAAAGAATTTAATATGGGGGGAATGCTAATACTTACCTAAAGGGATACTTAACAAACGATGAAGGATCAATATACTGTTCTTCACTTTGATACATATACAAGCGTTATAGTACCAGTGCTCATAATTAGTCAAGCTGTATTTGTGGCTTTTATCAACCACTTCTACTGAAACTAATTGGCTGTTCAAACTGTGTAAGCCACTCAGTACAGTGGGGTGAATAGGAGGGGCCATGTTTTTTTTTCGGGCAAAAGAACTCCGTTTACAAAGTACTGAATCAAGACATTGTTTCCATTCTCACTAATCACGTCTCTTTGCTAAACATTCACAACCCTGTGGCTTAAAAGCATTTCACAGCAGTCCAAAAGAAGTTTTTCTAATCTACCACAGCTTACCCTTGCTGGTACACGAGCTTGTGTGTTATCTGAATACCTTCGATAGAAGAACATGTGTTATCAAAGTGACACCCTAAGCGGAATTTGTAAGTTTAGATTTATTTATTGTGCCTATTAATTAAATGAAAAACCAAAAGCAAAAAATGGTAACCATCAAGCAGAAGTAAGTAAGAGGGTGATGTTTGTGTGTGCTGTAGCTGCAGATTTCTTTACTTCTTCCCTCTTTGATGTCTTTTCTGTTAGCTAGATCAACTTACATTTCTCTTAATTTAAGGATGTTAATAGAAAGTTGAGAGGCATGCTTATCTTGAATATGACAAGGAGTTCCTTGCACTCCAATAACCTCAGCTGTCAGCAGAGCTTAACCTAATAGAAAACAATACTATGTAGTGGAATGGGAGATTTACATCATGAATGTAAAGTTGATAGATCTCCACCAATAGTGTGATGATATCACTTCAATATGGACCAGAATGTACAAAGATGGTTTCCGACGTGTTTTGAAAATGATGGCTTCCAAAATTAGGTCTGGTCTGAAATCAAAATGGGGGTTTACTGTCCCTAACAGATTAATTATTATAGACATCACACTTTCTACAGACTGAAAGAAAGCACTTTTTATTTTGTATGTATTTTTATCTTCCACTTATTTGGAATCGAATCACAGCGGCAGAAGTTAAGGGACTAAAGACTGCTTGATGACATAGGCCCACAATGCAGAAACTTACAGCCTTTAAAATGTATGTTTTAAAACAGATAAGCCCCCTGCTCATGTCGAACCTATAGCTCGCGGGCCAAATCGGGCAAACCAGAAAAATGCATGTGGCTCTCTAGTCTCCAGGGGGCGACATAAGCAGAAATTTGAAGTTTTGCTTAAACATTATTTTGTTGATCAAATCTACTAATCCAATACACTACCCAATTGTATAAGTGTGAAAGGGTATTTAATATTTTTTTTCATTTTAAAACTTATTCATTGAATCCAGAGTCATCTATTTATTAATATTTTCTTGATAAGGCCAAAAAGGAAAACGAATTTGACATCCCTTCACTAACCTTTTGACATTCATAAGAATAATGAAAAGCTATTGTTAACATCGCTAGCTTGGTGATCTGGTTTTGAGAGAATTATTTTCATACTTTAGGGGTCATTTATCTCAGTAAACTCTGCTGACCATCTTATTCAATTTTATTTTGAATTCTTTTCAGAATCTGTAAATAGCCCTAAATGCCATTGGGGGGACTAATTCCTGATTATGTTGTGGCCATTTGTGACATTCTTTAAAACTACTGGTTACCCACTCAGTTTGGAAATTTGTATAATTATTTGTATTTTGTGTCTTCTTTGCCGAGCCAGATGTCCCTGCAGAGCTTGGTTTCCTGCCATATAGTGCAGTCTGGTGCTCCATGGGTTTCATATGCTGAGAAGGTCATGTCTCCTGGCAGTGGCTTTCATTGTCCTTCAGCTGCTTGTCTGACACTAATCTAGATGCATCAGTTTTAACTGCATCCCACCACAACAACATGAATCCATAGAGATCAATCAATCTGTCGTGTAATTTCATCAGAAGCTCTCATTCGCTCCTACATCCTTTGCTTCCTCACCTTCTCCTTGCCCTCTCTGCCACCTTCCCAATGCAAGAGACAGCCAATTAATCAACATTCAGCTCATCCGTGGTATTTAAAGTTTACAAGGATTCCACCAGGACGTGCAATCAGACAATGGTCAATGAACTGATAACAAGCTATGCAAAAGCAATATCATGAATTTCACACTACCTCTACTTCTGGATGATAGCAAATTCTTTTAGCTGTGGGACCCCAATGAATTAAGCACATGTCAATAAATTATTTAACATCAGTTTTTGAGCAATTTCTCCTATTTCCTTTAAGGAGAAGGGAAACTGCAATTGCAGACATATTTCTGGAAGACATGTTGATATTTTTAATGTTTTTTTTTTCATGCTCTCTGCTATGTGTGCCACACAGTAGCTCTTCTGCATGTCTACCAAAGACAGATGAAGGACTTTGGTCTTCAGAGGCATGAAGAGAAATAGGCTGAAGCAGGGGCTTCAGGCCTATAAGCAACGGTGGCTCCGGGCCCATGGGCCAGAAGTAGACAAGGGATGGTGTAAGTCTGAACTGAAGAATGAACATCCTCACATGGGAGAGGCAAGAGGAAGTCAATTGGCTGCATTGTTTTTTTTCCAGCCTGCTGTTGCATCACAATGCAGAATCCCAATGCACATTTCATGAAAATTTATTTTGCTGTTGGAAAGGACATTTGAAGCCTCAGTGGAATCAACAAACTTTTAGTAGCCCCCACACCTGAATGCTGCATGAATGTTAAGCGAAAAAGTAGAAATGAAACTCTTTAGAGTGTGAACAACACAGGTTAATAACAATTATAAAAACAATAAGCATAAGCCACTAGTAAAAAGAGTTGGGAGGAAAAATGTTTATTCTTCCTCTGTCAGGGAAATGGGGCTGTGTTGCCTTTTTGTGTTGTGTTTTTTGTGTTGCTGCTTGCCTCTTCTGCAGTACTGAGTTCCACCTTGGGAAGCATTTCAGGTGAGCGGCTGCTCTCTGCCGCTCTGAGTTGCTCATAGTCCACAGGTGCGTTCAATCAGGCATTTGCGCTCCATGAGGGCCTTTGGCAATTCAGGAGGAACTGATTGCCAGTGTTTCAGTGCCTGATTTTCAACCAATCTGTGACAACGTCAAGCCCTCACTGTGTGGCTACCCGGATCTCAATAAACCTGGTTCTTATGCCTTCACTACCCCAGATACCATTCACTTTCCCCTGGTGTCTACAATCCACAATTAAGCCGGTCTCCGATGACACACATTATATAGATTATGTCCACATACAGTCATTTCCATTTCTAACCTGGTCCCTCTCCACCCAGTTTTGGTTTCCCCCTGTAAGCAGTCTCCCTGAGGAATTTATTTGGTTCCAGCTGTACCACATTGTTTTCATCAATTTAAATAACACACCTTTTATGGCTTATCTTCAACCAAGCATGACACAATCTTTCTGAGTTTCAAGAAAAAATTTAAAAGTGCAAAAGTTTCTTAGAAAGTAAGATTATAGTCAAGCCACAAATTTCAGATTTGAATATAAAGGTTTCAAACTAAAAGTCCATAGTGTGTATTTTGAAGGGAGTTGTGGTTTGGTAGCGGAACAAAAGCTATGTCAATATATATGGAAGATACTAGCAGGAAAGGAATACATGGAATGCCACAACCAAGTGGGGATATGCTGAATACTCCCAGGTCAAAGTGGGAATACTCTCCCAAGATTGAGGGGAAACACAGGCGTAACATCCTGTATGACTTTCAGATACAAAAGGACAAAATGAGGAAAGTCAACCAACTGGACAATGTGATTATGGATAAGCTGCAGAAGACAGCCATTGTGACTGATATGTTCATCCCATTGATGGAAGCATCAGTAAAAAATGAGAGATAAAATAATAATAATAAAAAGTTGAAAAAAACATGGAGAACTACCAAGGGCTCAGAGAAGAAAGACCCAAGCAGGCGATGGCAAATGTAGTGCCCGTGATCATTAGACGCCTCACTGGAAAAACTGACCCCTAGATACCGGGAGAAACATCAGATGTCTTAATCTAGAAAACGTCAGTTCCAAGAACAGCTAAGATACCTGAGGTTAAGTTGAAGAACCTCAACCCATGTAGTTTTAACTGCATCTTATTCTGCTGATCCAATTTTTCCCCTACAACTGAAGGTCATGTAGGTTTTGTCTTACGTGAGACACATCAAATGTGTAATAGGTCTCTCCTCTTTCAATCCCTATGCCAAAGATGTTAACCAAATTTTCAAAAATAGAAAATGCCCAAAACAAACATGTATCACCCTAATATCCGATTTTTCATGGTTAATGGTTTATGATGTTGGCTACTAAAGCATACTAGCTGACATAGTGTACAAAGCAAGATTAAATAATTTTCAATTAATATGTTGATTTTCATATGTTTTTATATGCAGGATTTAAGAAAGAAAAAGGGCAAAGGCTTGGAAGACAATCAAAAGTTTAGTTTTGAAATGGATCAGACAGATTTATTCTTCATAAATGTTTCAGAACAGCTACACAGAAAAAAAAAATCCTGTTACACATTATGTGAGCAAAGGTTGAAGTACAAAAGACCAATGGGTCATAGTTGCCTGAGAAATAAATATCAAAAGGCTTGGTAACCCTTGATACACATAGTAGTAATTAACATCAATTCAGATGTTTACTCTGTAAATACTTAATGGGTTGATTTATCTTTAAAGTCTAAATAGTTTTCCAAAAATAAGTTATTGTTATAACAGTAAGTAGTTATTGTATTAATAGTAAGTGATGCGTAACAAATACACAAGTAAGTAATCACTGACCTTAAAGGGCAGCAGTGAGAACCTTAATGTCCCGCCATTTATACAACATATCATTTTAACTGATAAGTAACAAAGAGCCATCGTCAGCATGCTGTTTTGTGTTACCTGAATGTATTAGAGGATAAAACTGATCTGTAAAACAGTATCAAACATATCAACTAATGTTTTCTGTTGTTGAGGGGGGGTAATCAAAGCCAAAATGTTTCATGAGTTATGTTATCACGAGATTGTTATTGCAACCCTAATGTGATTAACCATATTTTTACATTTTGGTAGCATTTGCAGCCCTTAAACTTAACCTGCCTGACAACACAAAGTAATAACAATAATGCATTCCATAACTCTTCACACAGGACACTAAAACATTAAACACAAATAAAACTTATGGTACAAAATAAAGTAAGAACACAAGACTACAAATAACAAATAAACCATTAAAGTGAGAAGGCTAACTTGAACAGATGAATTTTCATTGAGTTTTAGAGACAAAAAGAGACTCAATATTACAGATGTCAGGAGGAAGAGCGTTCCAGAGAGATCAGAGTAAGTGAATAATCTTTTCCCCATGGTGCTCAGACAGACATAGGCCACACTGAGTTGGATGGAGGAGGAAGAATGAAGGAACATGAATGGGTGGTGATGTGTAGTAGATCATACAGATAAGGAGGGGCGAGGTTAACAGGGGCCTTGAATGTGTAGAACAGGATTTTATATTGAATTGTAAATGAGACAGGAAGCCAGTGAAGTCGGCTAATGGGTGATGGTTCAACATAATTTCCAAGGCCTTAAGACTAGTGGTAAGAATGTGGAACTGTGGTTAAGCTTCTTTAAAAGCAAATTTTATAAAATGCTTCTAAGATCTTTTTTTTTTTTTTTAAGATTATAATTTATTTTATAGGGTTGGTCATTAAGCCAGCTGGAAATGGATCTTTGGATCTACGTTATCCTTTTTTAACATCACACACAACTCGCTTCTATTAACAATAGACAAGACCATCTTTGGTGAGCTCCAGAGGGTGCTTTGTGAATTTAAATGCACAACTTCCCACCTGTAGGCCAATCCGCCCTTTTACTGCCTTTACCTTTAGACACCTGTCTACTGCTGTCTTGCGAGATCGACTGACCAGAACTATATATAACTATTATATAGAGCTGCTATGCACAGCAGACTTGACAGATCCCTTTGGACGAATTTCTTCAACACCACGATTATTGGTAGCTATCTCAAATCACTCAATGGTGCATGTGTGGCTGCAAAAGTTGACAAAAGCAGTTGCTGGTTTAGGGGGTGAGTATTTTAGAAGTAATACAGGATTATGAGAATCACTAATAAAATAGCAAACAAAGAACACAATTGTAAGGGGCAAATACTTTTTACAGCACTATATATCATTTTAATCAACTGGTCTGCATATTTACACAAGTAGTTTGAAACAGTTTCAATCCTGAGTGAACGTATATTATGTAAGGACACTGAAAACAAACAAATCTTAAATATTAATTTTAATACAGCTCAATAACCACCAATCACTGCATGTTTTCTTTATAAGGTAGCATTGTTTAAACCATCAAAAGTTTAAAAGGATAAAAAAGATAATTGTGTTCTTTGTAAAGCACCTTAAGGCAATGCATGTATACCTGAAGAAGGTAACTGGCCTTTGTCACATCAGTTCAAATTTGCTGCACCATTAATGATGAATTATGTTGTCAGGAAGGGTTTAGACTTGTGACCTCTGGGTTTACCTCAACATCTGTCTTCAGTTGCTACATATTAGCAAGCAGATGTGAATTATGTAAAGAATCGCAGACTGTCAGAAACAGCACGAGTTTGTAACTGCTTTAGTACAAATAATTGTACTCATACATGAATTGTAAATATATACTAAAAAACATAAACATAAATATGTATGTTATCTTAATGTGGCCAAAAGCAATTTTTTAAGCTATGAGAACAATTTCTCATTTGAAAAATATTGTTTTTCCTGTCACTGCTATGAGTAGTACAAAACAGCAGCAAACCTTTTTGTTTAATGCAAACTGATAAAGTAGTAGTAGTAGAAAGGTACGCATTAATAGAAATTTGTTTTTACAATCCATTATTTAATGTCATTCCAGAAAACAAATTATTACCCCGAAAAGGTGGTTTAGATTATCACTGTCATGGTCTGTGGTTGTTATGGTTCTCTTTATGTTGGTTTTCTGCTTTTATTAATCTTAGTTACTTGAAGATTTATGTTTACATATTAGCTATTTTTGTTACTTGTTATTGCATCACATAAAAAAGGCTGGATTATGAAACCACCCAATGGCAAAAAGAAAACCCTAAACAATGCAAAACAGGTTTATTGTTACCAGATGACTCCAAGTGCAAATAAAATAAACTACTAACATTACAATCTTTGATTGTGACCTTTTACACCTTATTTTCCCATGTATTTATATGCTCTCTGCCAAGATTCCAGAAGGTGAGTCTTCTCAGTTAGAAGCCCCCGTAATCAAAATAGACTTTACCTCCTGCATCCGATCTTTGTGCCATTGGCTTGATTAGCTAATCTTCAGCAGTGGGGCTCCTTCCAGCATTCACACAGAGCAACACTGGTCCTTAAGGCCCCACTGTTTCCTCTTCATACAGTTTCTCCTGCTCCCCTGCTGCTCCAAACCTATCTCACAGGTGCAGCTATACTAAAATTGGTGGGTGACAATGGATGAATATGAATTCAACTTTTCAATTAAAGATTGTTGGTGATTTAAAGGTAAATTCAGGGCTGCTCTAGCAGAGGTACTGTGAAAATAATAAATTTCAAGCACACTTAGATTTCATTAAAGCTGATCTTCACATTGATAAGGTGGCAGGTGGATGGAAGCAACAGTCAATAGCTTTAGAATCATAATCATTTATTGTAATTGCATAAGCTGGACTTACTGGAGAGAATCCACTAATGCATACAAAATGCAAACTCGATGCTGATAGCCTGTCTGAAAGGAATTTAAACCCAGAACCTACTTGTTGATAGGCTACAGCGTTGTGACGCGAGGACCAGAGAAATAATGAAGACATACGCAAAAAAACCACAACAATTTTAGAAGTCTGTCCAGCATATTCATATTTTCTTTAAGGTTAAAAAACTCCTCTGTCAAAGTAAACAACATTAACAGAAGAATCTTTGATAACCTCAACTGCATCTTATCTAAGAATGTGTGTACTGTGAGTATTACAGGGATCACTGACCTTTTACCTATTTCCAATTTAATCAGGTTGGGTTTTGTATGAGTGGATGACCTCTTCCTTCGGTCTCATTTTGAATTACATAAGAGCACTTTACATAAGGTACACTTAAACCGAAGTAATGCATTTTTGACACATTTGAAATTCTGAGAAGAACCAACAATGCACTGTTGGACTTTGCCTCAGGGAAACTGATAAAAACTTTTGTTTTTCTCTGTTTATAAATGTGTACAACCTGTTGCATGCCCACTGAGTAGACCTTTTTAAAGCTTTTTTGTCCTTTAGGCTACTCACAGTGTGAAGCTTTGAATATTCTTGACACCACAACACCAAACAAACCAGGTCAGAGCAAAAACAGCATTCAGTCTGGTGAAAATCACAAAATTAAGGACACTTACAGCATTTCAACAAAAAACAGAATGTGAACATGCTAACATGAGATGTACCACAATCTCTCTTGCCGTACCCAACCTGTATGGACATTATTTATTTGCGTATTTTTTCCTCTTCTGCTTCTGGTGATGTTTTTGCCCAACATAGCCACTTCTGTATGTCTTCAGAGACATCAATCAGTGAGGCGAACAATGCTGAACCATCTTTTTTTTCCTTTTGGGGACGTATCAGCTCTTTTTACAATGGACTTATTCATCTGCAAAAGATCCAATAAATTTTGATGAATTACATATTTGGGGATGTTTGTGGTTAATTGATGACCAAATCCCCAAGGCATCCTCGGCAGTCTCAGAGCAGGTAATAACTTCTATTCTGACAGCTCAAGGTACACCCAGGTGCAAAGGATAGGTTCCATTTTTTAAAAGTTCAATACAGGGGAAATGAAGACATCCACACTGTCACGCTGCACCATTACAATCCTTCACTCTGCAGACACTAAACCACCTCTTTATTGGTTCCTCCATACTCTTCCATGGTTGTAAAAACAATGGTTTCTTTGTGCTGGAAAATTATTGTTTTCTAGCAGTACTGAGATGGTAGCACTCAGTGTTGGATTATATTTTGTTCTGAAATGCACTTTACATTTAAAGAGGTACACCTCTCCAGCAATCCTTTGGAATGATTTGTCTGAGATTTCGGTTTGGAATACCAATAGAAGCAGACAGTTGCAACTTTGTGTTAGATTATATCTATCAAATACCTACAATACAGCTTTGACTACTCTTCGCACATTTAAAACAATCAATCAAATTGGCTTGCTTTGCTTTGCTAAATTACTAACACTGCACTTTAATACCTAGTTGTGCCTAAAATAGATAATGATTAGCTTAAAGTTGATCACGTTTTAGTTGCCAAAACTCATGTTAAAAATGAGGTGTGAGCAAACTAACGATCCAAATACAGAGAAATATGGAGGATCTGAATGCTGTTGGTAGAGTAATGACCTGCCAGAGTTTTACAAGCTAAACTTGTGCTCAAAAGAAAATATATTTCTGTGTCTCCTTGCCCATTGCCATTCCAAATTGATTTGCACAAGGATCTATAGAACATTCCAAATCCTGTGCTATTTTTACAAACAGATCAGAAAAACATATAAATTCATAAATATCTTAGTTAAGCCTTTTATTCTTTTTCACAAAGTTTCCAATAAATTAAATTACAATATGTTTCACATGAACAGTAAACTACCAAAACATGAACAAAGGTGTTAAATAGGAATTTTCAGACTTAGCAGGTAAGGGTGATTGTGTAACTAAACAGTCATGATCCATTCAGAAACAACTTCAACACAGCAGCATTTAATACATCACAGCAGTGTTACCCTGCCTTACTTTGACATCCAAACAAGAATCCCTTCTTTGTCTTTTTCCCTCTTTCTTTCTTCCTCCTTTGACTCATCCTTCTTTTTTCTCTGTGGAGACAATTAAAGTGTGACAGTCTGTCTCACCTTGTAAGGAAGAACACATGGCATTTTAATTACCAGCAGACAACACTGGGGCCTCCACACTGTTTTACTCGTTCTCCGATGTAGCCCTAATGTACCTGACAGGAAAGGTGTGCTAGACCTGAAATTTCAGGGATTAATGTTTCCAAGACTAAACACTTCAAATTGGTGAATCTGATGTGAGGGCCATGCAGGGGAGCAAACAGAAAATCCACTTAAAGCATAATTTATTTGGCATCATTCACTCTTGCAAGCACAGCATGTTTCTGTGAGCCCAGTTGATGAATGTTCTCTCCTTGCCAAGCAAACTTTAATTTGGAGTGCTTTGTGTTAGTGGCACAACAATTGTCAGGAAGGATAATCGCACACCGAACTTGTTGAATTTAGGATCAGTAATTGACTACTTTGATCTGCTTGATCTGAATTCCCTTTAAAGTTAACATGACTGTAACACAAGCTTTAGAGAACACATTTCTTAGTATATTAATGGAGTAATCCACTGACAATTGGGAAGGCAAATATGAGTGTAAAAATTTCTCATTTACACATTATTCAAGGGCTATTTAAGTCAAGAAACAGGCAAAAAAAAAACATGTTTGGTCAAAGTTTGGATAGGTAAATTGTAAATAACATTTAATGGAATGATTAAATTCTTTAGCAGAGTGCAGCACAGAAAAAAACAGTCATTGGGGGGGCTAGAGCACCTGCCCCTTGATGCCCAAAGTGCCCTTTTGTCAGTGTGTGTGTGTGTGTGTGTGTGTGTGTGTGTGTGTGTGTGTGTGTGTGTGTGTGTGTGTGTGTGTGTGTGTGTGTGTGTGTGTGTGTGTGTGTGTGTGTGTGTGTGTGTGTGTGTGTGTGTGTGTGTGTGTGTGTGTGTGTGTGTGTGTTACCATATTACATTCTAGCTATTACCATAGGTTATAGCTAGAATGTTGTTAAACTTTTAAATCCAGAGCAGTGAACCATTTTTGTTTCATTATTTATTACCACAACAACTAATTCGCCAGAATTAGGTTTCGAAATATACGACTTTTGAATTTTTAAAATGAGCGTCGTAATGGGAAAAAAGGTAATTTGGGTCACCTTAAGCAGTAGAAGTTAAATCTAGATAAATGATCTGATCTACTTGAAATTTCACCAACAACAGTCCTTTAGCCTTGTAGAGCAATTTAAATGTTCAGATGCCTTTAGCTGACAAAATAAGGGGTTATTTTAAAGCTCTACCCACAGTAGCTCTGGGTCCACACAGGCAGAAAAGTTTGGATTTGTTTACAAACTTGACAGAAGAATAAGACACCTCTACTGGTTCTCTTATTTATGCAAATTAGGATATTTGAAATACTGGGGGAATAGTGATACAGATGGTAAAGCAATGAACTGGTTGAAGAGTACAGAAATTAAAATGAAGGGCCCTCCTAAACACATACTCAAATAACTAATCAAATTTAACCCAAAATCCATGTAAGAGCACAGGGATGAGCCATACAGAAGGTCACAAATTAAATTGACTGGCCTCAGTTTAGCTGATATGAATTGTTGAGCAACAAGAGAGACAGGATAAATCTGGTCTCTTTTGGTGGATTTTAAAATGTAAAGGTTTGTAGATCAAAAACCTCATTGTGGACTTCCAAGACAACTTTTTTTTTTTTTTTTTAAGGCCTGCACCCCGTAATATATGATAAATAAAGGATGCATTATGATAAACAAAACATAATGCTGATAGCCAAACGTGGAGGTACTGTGATGGTCTGGGGTTGCTTGGCTGCAGACTTTTCATGAAGCCTTTGTAATCCAAGCTGTTAACCACAGCTACTCATTACTGCATCTTATGTGAATTTTATATAACTTTGTGAAATTTGTCCTATCCACACAGAACAAAAATTACAAAGGTTTACTCAAATCTATACAGCTGAACCCAAAGTTTGCATACGCTGAATAAAAAGACAAATGCTTTTTGTTTCCAACTACCTGAAGTTCAATAAGACTCAAGACTAAGGTCAGTCAATATCACCATAATGTTTTGTGTTTGCTAAGATTATTTATAATAATATCTTTACCTGACTTGCTTGTTATGTTGATTCCTCTTGACATCCTAGTTGTGTCAAACAAGGAAGAAGTTTGTTTTAGATGTCACCTGTTTTGGATTTTTTTTTACCAACACTCAGTAGAACAGAGAAAGCTGCATCTTTGTCTTTGCAAGTTTATTCAAAGGCATAAAGTGTTTAAAGTTTCTTTCATTGCACGAGTCAGAGAGGCAGAGTGAGAGGAAAAAGGCACAGGGCACATTTAATCATTTTGGTTATCAGGAAGTATATAGGAAGTACATCCCATCAGGGCATTAATCCTTTTAACAAGGCATAGGAGTTGCATATCAGCTTTTGACCAGTTTTTCTAACCCATCTCTTCTCATTGTCCTTTGACAGAAAAGGGCACTGCTGCTCCTAGACAAGACACAAAACACACAACAAAACTTTAAAACACATTTAAATATGTTGCTCTTGTAAACCTATGTGGGACAGGTAACCTGAGGTTTTTCAATAATATAGTTCCTCTCATTATTGTGGTATCGAGCAAATATAAATAATTTTGTGAATTCTAACTGACTTACAGCAGGAGAAATTTGCAATAGTTTAAGTTTAAACAGAGAAAAGGTGTATGTGTCTTTTTATTTGGATTATGTAAACTTCTGGTTTCAATTGTTCTCTGGCAAACAAAATTGGCCACATTGTTCATTTTTATTATGATTGATGTTATTAGAAATGTTTAATTTTAATTGTGCTCCACCAACACTGTGTATGGTGGAGATGGGGGGCTTCTGACCTCGACTCGGGACGTTGTGGGTTGGTGGCGGGAATACTTCGAAGACCTTCTCAATTCCACCGACATGCCTTCCAATGAGGAAGCAGAGACTGAGGGGCCAGGTGTGGTCTCTCCGATCACCGCGGCCGAGGTCACTGAGGTAGTCAAAAAGCTCCTCAGTGGCAGGGCCCCGGGGGTGGATGAGATCCCTCAGGGCTCTGGATGCTGTGGGGCTGTCTTGGTTGACATGCCTCTGCGGTGTCTGCAGTTATGCAGACCCTGCACCGGTCCGATGTGGTAAAGAGGGACTGAGCCAAAAGGCAAAGCTCTCGATTTACTGGTCGATCTACTTTCCCACCCTTACCTATGGTCATGAGCTGTGGGTCATAACTGAAAGAACGAGATAGCAGATACAAGCAGCGGAAATGAGTTTCCTCCGCAGGGTGGCCTGGCTCTCCCTTAGAGATAGGGTGAGAAGGTCGGTCATCCGTGAGAGGCTCAAAGTAGAGCCGCTGCTCCTCCGCATCGAGAGGATCCAGCTCAGGTGGCTCATGCACCTGGTCAGGATGCCCCTGAACCCCTCCTTGGTGAGGCATGTCCCACCGGGAGGAGACTCCGGGATAGACCCAGGATGCGCTGGAGGGACTATGTGCCCGGCTCTTCTGGGAGTGCCTCGGGAACCTCCCGGAGAAGCTGGTGGACGTGGCTGGGAAAGGGAAGTCTGGGTTTCCCTGCTCGGGCTGCTGCCCCCGCGACCCAACTCCGGACAAGCGGCAAGGAGATGGATGGATGTAATAATTTTAATTGGTCTATTGAAAAAACTATTAACTTTTAAAGGTAGACTGTTTTTTTTATTTAGTTGTGATTAGAGCCATTTGAGAACTGTGTAAGCTTTATTGATATTTTACAGATTACTGAGAAAAACCTACAGTAATTGGAACAATATTGTTATTGTTGTCTGAAAACATGATGGTATCCTGGTACATGTATGAGCCAAATCAATGGACAGATTGAGCTTTCTTAGAGGTGGATAGTCTTAGCTTGTACAATTTTAAACATTTTGGCTTTTAAAGGACACAAAAAGAGTATTTGGTAAAAGTTAATAGAACATTTATTGCTCAGTAGTGATTCATGTTTCAAGGCTCTATTATAATATTAGTAGGTTTCCCCTTTTATGTGTCTCAGACAAGCTATGACAGAAGTTTTAACTTCAAAATTGTTAAAAATTATAAGATGACCTCTTTTTTTCTATTTCTTTTATAATACGAATCTCTAAAGCAGTTCCACTGATATTTACAAAAATAAATAAAGCTGTCAGCAGAAAAAATAATGAGTACAGCAACACTTTTTCCTGCTAATACGATTGCGTGTCAAGTCACTCCTTTGTCCTTTCCTACTTAATGTTTATTCAGAAGAAAATGAACATTTACTATGACTATGTTTGTATTAGTAGCATGGTTTTTTTGCGCATCCCTGAGCTAAAACTGTAGATGACACTGGAAGCTTAAAGGATGGTGTTTCTGAATCAGGAGCTATTATAATAACTGATTTATTTATGTATACTGCAATATGTTCAAACTACCTTTGGCCAAATTTTAAACAGGTTGTAACTATATATTTGACAGTGGATGCAAAGTTTTCAGAAAATCCACAATAAATTAAAGCTTTTCATTCTAAACTTGAACAGATATTTGTTACTACCCCTAAAAATGTAATGTTGCCTATGATGACTGTATATATTTGGATGACTTGGAGATAAAATATTCCTTTTTGCCAACATGTATTTCACCTGATGCCTGTCTCTGCCTTTTATTTTACCTTGATGTGTAGTGAGATTGTTGCCCTCTCTCTTACAATAGGTATGTTTGTTGAATGATTTGACCTTTCTTTGGAAACACTGATTACATTGTTGCCAGGGGTTACTGCAGAAGAGAAGATTGATGAGTAAATTTCTAATGGGAAACTTTAAATCCACCAACACCTGCTGATCTGTGGTTTACTATGAAAGGAATAAGCAGTAAGTTTGAGTGGTGAAACTACTTTTAGATTCTGGGCAATGTGGTAGTTGCACATTGCATTTTGCAGAGATATAATGTAATGTGTCAGATAATGATATCTAAAAACACAACTGTTTTTAACAATAAATATCCTTCAAAGGTCATGTAATGCTTAACCACAGCTGCTACAATATGAAAATAGCCTACATAAACATAAATGTCTTCTAAAAAAGTGATACAAATAAAAAGGACACAAAAAGGTGTATTTTTTTCACTTTTATTGCCAGAAAGTTTATTTACTGCAGGAGCTCTAGAGATGTTGATAGCCAAGGACAAGCATCACCAGCTAAAAACGCAACAGCCATAAAAATACCATTATGAAATTCTGTGACAAATTGTATAGAAGCAGCCCAAACACAATTGTAATTTTCTCTCTACGCTGGAGTGTGATGGAGATGCACTGTGCCTCAGGATATCTAATGTATCTTGCACAAGGATGGTCAGTTGCCCACAAAGAGTCTTGGAATGCATCAGTGTCTTTATTAACATTGATAATATCCTGGTCTGCTGATCTATATCCAAACAGATTGTTAAAAAGTTCCACAATTTCCGTATCAACAAAGTGCTATCATAAGAAATATTTTCTTTCTGAATAATTTTGTGATGAACCCTGTACAAACAACACAGTATAATGGCTGTATGTGAATATTTTTATGGTGAGACAATGTATGTGACAGAAAATATATTTAAAAAAACATCAAATACCAATCTATTGTGTCATTGTTACTGAATGTAAGCAGTGCTCTAAAAAGGCTGAGGATGATGTTTGTTTCTGTGCACTTTGTCTTCCATGGATCCAGATGGAAGATCAGAAGATGTAGATCAATAGAAGTTGGATATGAGGATCGGAAGGGTTACAGATCATTATCAAAGAAAGCATTCTATCTTTGTGGATTTTTAGCTTCCAACTATAGTCAACATTCCTCCCTAAATATAGACTACATAAAAAAAATGTTAGTAGCAAATTTGAACTACTTCTATATCAAAAGATCAAAAAGGAAAGTCTTGTAAATGCATATCAAATGTATTAGTTTATCATCATGAATTTCTACACTGTACATACAGAAGCAGATGCTTTTATTGACATTTATTGTTAAAGCATTATGAGCATACCATTGTCTTTAATCTTTAACTGACACCAAACCCATGTGGGGTGTGTATTTGCTTACAGTTAAATTGCAATCTTATTTTTTTTTATCCAACTAAAGCACAATTAAAAAGCAGTTACATTCAGTGTCCCAAAATTGTGATAGAAACCAGTTAGGATAGAAAAAGTACATAGAATTTTTAAGAATACTTTGTTTCCCAGTATAGCACTTGCTTGTCTTCAGTTTTCTAGCAGAAAACTTTGTAGTTACAGGGAGACCAAGCAATCCCCAGAATCATGTCTAAAAACTCATTGAAGAGTATCATTCAAGGCCAGAAGGGATATATAGTCAGTGTAGTGAGTTCTGGCTATTTCCTATGGGAAACAAGCTTGAAAGGGAGTGACCTCGGAGGTCCCCTGAGTAAAGAAACCCCACTTCTATATGCTGAAGGCCATGGCCTAATAAAGCTAACGGAACAACAACACCTGCAAAGAAGCAATAATAAAACCGTGAAAAACTGTCTTAAGGGAATTATAAGGACACTCATTGTGCCCACTATAATTTGTTTGACAAAAAACATCTTTTTTAACCTTGAAAATTGTTTCTTACTTTAAATGTTGACATTTTCCAAATTTGCAATGTTAGATTGTGGTACTGTTTCTAATTTAAAAATATTTTGTATGTATATGATGATTTTGTCAGCAATTCTGTCATACCTAAATGTAATTTGGTTCTATAGAAATGTACTTTTAAGGAGAGAGGGCTGAACTATGGCTGGCATCTGATGATAGTACAGTAACCAGTACAAGTCTGTAGCTTATTGCTGAGCAATGACTTCTAGGAGTTAAAGTACTGGGGTTCTGTGTGTTTGAGGGTGATTGGGGTCAGAATGCCGTACTCTAGGACTACGGAAAGCTTACACATTTTATTCTTGAAAATCACAAGCTGCTGCCAAGTCATCACATCTCTGCTTTCAAAACCATTCTCCTTTTCTTTGACTTTCTTCCTTCTATCCTCCAGCCTCTGAAGCTCAACCAAGGTTATCTCTACCATTGATTCTTATCACAAGCTTGTCATTTGATCTATTACCCCAGCATCTCTCCCTGCCTAATGATAGCTTGATTAATTATTGCCTCCTCCCACCCCCCACACACATGCACAGGGCAAATAGTTCAGACACTGCGAGCACTGCAAATATTCCTTAGATTAAGATACATTTTTATTGTCTTAGCTGCCTGGAGTTTCAGAACCCTGGTAATTTCTGTTGATGCCAGATGTGGACACAGGGTTGTAGTGATTGGTGTAACATAGACCTCGGTGTTATGCAGCTGTTGTTTTCAATAGGCTGTTAAGAATAGACTACTATGAAAAGAATACTATGAAATTGAATACATTTGACTAAAATATAAAAAAGTGTTTATTTTAAACTATATTCAAGTTTAAATGATAATCTTTATTAACATTTTTTTTTGCCTGAAAGTAAATGTGAAAAGAAAAAGAAGAAAGGAAGTTTAGGGCAAGTATAAATTAAGATTTTTTAACTGCCTTGTACATTACTTTGGTCTAATCCCATTTTTGGGGTTTTGCAGTATTTATAATGCCGGTATTTTACCCTGAAATTAAAAACTACAACTAAAAATCTATTTAGCGTGTTTACCAACTGAAGGTTTCCATCAGGCTTGAAATTTGATGTCTATTTGTTCTGGCAAGAAAATGCCTTGTGGGTATGAAAAGATCAACATATTAACAGCCCATTAACGCCAGAGAAAATGTCTCCAGCTGCCAACAGCTTGTAAACGCCAATGCTTTGCCTTCAGCAACACATATTGTATATTAAAGTTAGCAGGTATTCAAAGATTATACACATACCATTCGTGGAGAAATTACAGAGCAATATTATGAGGCCATAGTTTACCTGACATGTTCTGTTTGTTTAGGTACCGTTGTGACGAACCCATTTAGTTCGTTTTGTGCTGATATAACAATGTTTTAATAGACCATAATTATCTAAGAAGCATGCTTTCATTGCTACTTACCTCAGGACTACTACTACAAACGACATCCGCCTGAACTCAAATGCAGGCAAAGTCTCTGTCCTAGTTCTGCTGGACCTGACCGCCACCTTTGATACAGTTGACCAAGTGATTTTATTACAGAGGTTAAAAGACTGGGTGGTAATCACTGGTATGTCTCTGAACTGGTTTAAGGACAGGTGTTACTTTGTTCAAATTAGGAACTGCGTCTCCGACCAAATGGTTGTGACCAGTGGGGTTCCTCAGGGGTCGATCCTGGGACCCCTTTTATTCAATCTGTACATGCTTCCACCGGGCCAGCTAATACGCAGCCATGATGTGTCCTAACACAACTATGCTGATGACACTGAGATCTACGTGTCGCTGACAGCAGGAGAACATGGGCCTGTTGATTTATTGTATCACTGTATTGAACAGATCAGTCTTTGGATGCACAACAACTTCCTCCAGTTCAACATCAGGTCAAAAATCTTGGGGTAATACTGGATTCTGACCTGAACTTCAACAGCCACATTAAATCAGTAACATCAGCAGTCTTTTACCATCTTAAAAACATTTCCAGAATCAGAGGAATAGTCTCTAAACCAGACCTAGACAGACTTATCCATGCTTTTATCTCTAGCAGGTTAGACTACTGTAACCGCCTGCTCACTGGGCTTTCTAAACGGGCCTTAAGACAGCTTCAGAACATCCAGAATGCTGCTGCTCAAGTTCTAACCAAAACCAGGAAATATGACCACATCATTCCAGTGCTAAAGTCTCTACACTTGCTTCCTGTCACTCAAAGAATAGAGTTTAAAACAGCCTTGCTTGTGTACAAGTCTCTTCATGGTTTAACCCCAAAGTATATATCTGACGTGTTAGAGCCATATGAACCAGCCAGGATTCTGAGAACCTCAGTGGCCTCCTCCTGATGCCCAGAGTCAGTACCAAACAAGGGGAGGCTTCATTCCAGTTTTGTTTAATAATCTGCTCCTAAAATCTGGAGCAGTCTTTCTGAAGAGGTGAGACTGGTTTCAACTCTGCCGTTTAAATCCAGGCTTTAAACAGCTTTGTTTAACTGTGCATATAGCAACTGAGAATGTTATTACTATTATTATTATTATTATTATTTTATTTTTATTTTATTTTATTTCTTTTAAATTCAAAGCTGATTTTATTGTTTCATTTTCTGCTCTTTTTTCCTATGTAAAGCACTTTGAATTGCCTTGTACACGAAAATGTGCTATACAAATAAACTTGCCTTTCCTTGCCTTGCCTTACTTCTTGACCAAGTGAATTCACTCAATTATGTTATACCTACTGAGTACCAAAATGAAAAATCACTTTATTATCTTACAACAATTTCTTCTTTCATTTAATTTAATCAACAGCATTTTAGGGTTCTCATGGCAGGTGTACCTGCAACATTAAAAGGCTATGACATTTATCATCAAAGTGAAGTGTGTCTCGCTAACTTCTTCCTATCAGCATGTGACATTGTCTGGTTCAGTGGATGATTTTATTTTGATTCAGAAATATGAAAGTGAGGACCCTGTGATGTTTATGCTGTCAACATGAGCAATTGTACTGGCTGATAAGACTTAGTTGCACTAAAGCACTGAAGAAGGCACTACCATTTAAAAGTTGTTTATGTGCCATCATTCTAGGAACAATGGAGAAAAATTGTCACACAGTGACGAGGAGAGAATTTATTTGCTAGTTCAGTGGGAATGTGTCAATCTGTCTAAATGTGAATCGCTAACATTGCTAAAGTTGCAATCAGGAATGTGCATGGTAGCTTCCTGTCAGCACTAAACCCTAAGCTGAAAGAACAAAATTATATTATCCTATTTTTAGGTCTTGGTACTGATACTTATTCTGGGCACACATATCTTCTTGTATGGTACACAACATACACTAAATGTAGCTTTTAAAAGAGCTTGAGATTCAAGACAAAAATAAGGGAAATTTGCCATTAGGACAATCAGTGAGTTAGACACACATGGTGTTGACTGAAGCTGCAATGTCCTCTTGTGTCTCGTTCCAATGGATCACTGGGCAAAACACAAACTGCATTTGACGATTAGCATAAGTACCCTGAGTAATATGAATTATATAAAGTTTAAACATGTATATTAATAGCTGAAGAACAGTCGCAGCAACTGCAACACAACTATTTTGAAAGGGTTATTTTTTTATTGCTACATCCATACCATTCTCACTTATTACATAGATCTAACTACAAACACACACACTCTCAGACATATCCAACATTATTAAAGCAAAGTTTGCTCATCCATGTAATTAAAAAGTGTCATGATCCTTAGAACTTGGATTTGTTTTGTTGTTTTGGGTATTTTGGCTTGCTGTGCTTTAATTCTCTATGTTGTGAATTATGCCTCTGATTATTTCTGTGCTCAGAATTCTACTGTTCAGTTATTCTGTGGTTTATTTTTAAACAGG
>JAVLVB010000557.1:6187435-6211905 GCA_032876305.1 Orestias chungarensis | reverse complement strand
GATCCAGCGGTGAGTGCATGATTGCATGTGGCTTAAATATTGAGAACCGGGGTGTGATTGGTGGAGAAGATGAGTGAATTATTGCTGACAGCTGTGAATGAAGGCGGAGTGACGAGACACAGGAAGAAAACAGAACCAAACCAAACACACATCATGACAATAAGAACAATACAGGTTTCTACCTCTTGTGTCTACTGTATTTGTTTTATTTCTGTTTCAGGTTGCACTTTGTTGTCTTGGTCTGTTGTTTCATGTTGCACCTTTGAACTGGAGGGACATACTTTCTTTGCACTGGGTACCTATACCCAGATGGAATGATAATAAAAACCTCTTTACTTAACTTGACTGGGATGTAGGATTAATCATAGATTCAAATCCAGACCTGGAATCGGGTAGTCCAGCTGTTCCTAAATATAGTAACAAGCTGTTAGATGGACTTTTAATGATTAGTTGCATGTTAGGGTGTTTACTACAGTGTTATTCCCCACTTTGCTAAGAAAAGGTTCTGTAAACAGAATAATTCCAGTAAACAGCACCATTTGACAACATGGGTCCAGTAATGACACCATCAGTTGGCAAATTATCATTTGTGTGACATGGATTGGATATCTGTTTATGACACCAAGGACAAGTGGATCGAAAGAAGCCATAAAATATTTGCAGCTGGCCTCTGTGTTCTGATTAACATTTTCAAGTGCCTTTTTTTTGTTTCACTCTCTCACACAGAGCCATTTACTACCAAAGTGTTAACCATCCGTGGACATTTCTAAGGTGAAGGAACCAGCATGTCAGCTACAAAGCTAGAGAGCAAAACAAACCAACATATAGAATATAGACAGAGCACAGCTGAGAATAAAACATTTATTTATTTTGTCTGTCTTTATTTGCTATCTTTCTGACAAATACCCCTCACACTGGCAACTTCCTGTCCCCTGCTTGTCATTCAAGGTTTCAGATTGCCAACCAAGCTTTGCACCTCCAGGGGAGCTTGAGGCAAGTGTCACTTTAAGTTACACGTGGTACTTAAAAGCCCGGCACCAAGCTAGTGGTCATAGATCTGTGCAAAATCAGGTCAAATGTCGGCATCTCTATCCTGCCCTCCTGGTGATTGGTACAATTGGAGAGCAGAGGCTGATGATTTGAAAAGAAGAAACGATGGTACAATCAGTGTGCTAAGCCCACCACCCCCACTGTCTTCGTGCAGTCTGCCAGAGAGTGAATAATGCAGACATAACACTGGACTCAGATGGAGCCACAGGGCAGGGAAAGAGGAAGAACACTGCTTGGAGTAATGTTGCATATTACCCATGTCTGTCATTTTTTATGCAGGAGAGCTTATGCCAATCAGCATCATTTGTACTGGCAATGAAAGAGTGCTTTAAAGTTTATTCACCATCCAGTGGATATTGATTCAGAAACAAAAGTATATTTATTTATACATTACATTTATTTATTTCTGAAACAAGCAGAAACATGCATGTTGTATTAACTGGCAACAATACAAAAAAGCTTTGAGAAAAAATAAATAAAAATAGTCTAAAGGGTTTTCCTTAGTTTTGGCCGGCTGATTGCTAATATCAACTCAGGATTCTTCCATTTCCCTAAACAGGACTAAACAAAAGTTGTCCCTCTTTGTTTCTATTATAGGAGTTCTGGGGGTATACAATAACTTTGAACTCCAAGTATTTGCTGTTGGATCTGGCACTGAGGTGTAAACTGCAGGCCCTTTACTTTTCCCCAAAACAAGTTCCAGTGCTAAACTGGTACGAGTGCTTCGTTTGAAATTGTAAATTGTGTTTTCACTGCACTATTTTGATTCTAAAACAGGTCACATAGGGACTTTTGAAAAAGTACTTTTATCAGGATGTAGTGACAGGCCAACTGCCAAAAAATGT
This sequence comes from Orestias chungarensis, assembly GCA_032876305.1. NCBI lineage: Eukaryota > Metazoa > Chordata > Actinopteri > Cyprinodontiformes > Cyprinodontidae > Orestias > Orestias chungarensis. The sequence continues at coordinate 6,210,010 of JAVLVB010000557.1, read as the reverse complement.
GGTATGTTTATAACTGAGGTTCTGGTTTATTATTATTATTGTTATTATTATTATTATAATTATCATTCTTATTCTTATTATTATTATCTCAGGTGCCTTTTCTTCACAGTATAGACCCAGAAAGCAAACTGCTCTAGCACCAGCTTAGGTTAAGCACTGGAACTGCTTTGGAGGAAAAACCTTCAATGTACTCCAAGTGCCACTGACATCCTGGGAAGACCAGAGCTAAACAAAGTTAATTATCACACCACAGATATTAGTCTATGTTGTCTCAATGAAAGCATGGTCTATAATGTTACCCAACATGGTGCAAAGCATAATATTGCCTCTTGTCTCATTCTTATAGTGGATCCTGGTATTATTTAGTGAGGCGTGGATCAAACATGACCATTGCTTCATGCTCCATTGTATTTTCAGTAACAGATAAGGGTCAGAATGGACTCCCAGCCAAATGAGATGCTCTGACTCAGTCATCTAGCCCTTAATAAAATTGCTTAAAACCTTACAAATTACCCTGTCTTCCTGCTTAGAACACAAAATTTTAAGGACAAAAATATTCACTTATTGTGTTTATAATTTCTACACGATCTGTAAACATACGAAAGCGAACCAAATATTGAAGATCTAAATGCTTCTCAAAGGCAATGGGTCTGTGCTGAATCACTGTTCAGTTTTACAATAAAGTTTAAGAAATCCAGCAAACAGCTTAAAGCTTCATTAAAGAGAGCCTTAATAATTGAAGCCAGCACACAAATACTTCAGCTACACCTACTGGCAAAGATTCTTCCTGTGTAATGAGTGATTACTTGGTTATTAATATTTTATGAAAATGCAATGATGGTCTGACAGTATGGTTGTTTTTACACTGGAAAGTGTCGATTAGTGTATATCATAAGATATAAAAGGCTTAAGAGTCATTAAATTCTTTACTTTAGCAGTTTCCCACTTTCAAAGAGATTAAAGATGTTGAGCATAAAAAGATCTTTTAGAATGTTATGGTTAATGCATTTGTGTATTGTATATTAGTAATGCTGTGTAGTGCAGATTTGTTCAGATTGCCTTAGAGATAAATGACAGGAGAGACAAGGTGCATGTGTGTGTGCTGTTCTTGAGAGTGACAAATTATATATTGCTTAATTTTAACAACCACAGTAGTACAGATGCACTGTGTCTAATATAAAGCTTGAAAAACATTACTCATTCTATAGACTGTATTTTTTCAAGTGGCTGCACAGAGTGTAATAGTAATCTAATGAAATTGTCGTAATCTAATGGAATATGTTTCACTCTACAACAAAGATGAAAGGAATACATGAAAAGCCCCAGTGATTCAGCCCTTTTAGCTCTCCCTAAAAGGAACTCGCCTCACTTTCTTCAACAGGAGAATAAGTCTGAAAACATCAGTCGAGCTGCTAGACTGACCAGATGGAGTAGTGAGGAGTTTTCGCGTGGGGAGTAAGGTGAAGCTAAAAACTAGACCTTAAACGTCAATTGAAATGGCTCTACTTATTCAAACAACTACCTTTATTGTTTGTTAAACCTTAATCAAAGATCCATGACTAACCTTTTTTTATCATGTCTGTGTAGATATGATGAGGTAGTCGTTTTTCACCATTGTAGTGGAAGTAAGAAGCAGGAATATTTATTCCTTGAGACAGTAGGAATAACATTTTCATGTTCGAAGTGTGAGCACAATTGTCCAGAACCACTTGCAGCGATAAAACCCAATGCAAAAGATGGATCCTTGTACAAAAACGTAGCAAAATGTCAGTTGCACCCCTCAACAATAAAGGACAGAATATCTATTCAGCAATTCTGTCAGCTAATGATCCATTTCTCCCAGAAAATGATTGAAATTACAAATGCTTTGATATTAAAATGCTCAGTAACTTTGTCTTGAGGAGGAGCAAGTAGTCTGGAGAGTGCGGCAAAAGGGCAGTGCACAATAGGACGGTGGGAACAATATAGAAGAGCAAATCTTTGAATATATAGAACTACAAAGTTTTTTTTTTTTTTACACCTAGGTAATAATGAGCAATGTTACCACTGGCAGTAAGTTAACCTGGTGTCTGCCTCAGGAAGCCAACCACTCTAAATACTGCTCCTTGATTGCAGCTGACGAGCACCAGCTTGAGGCTTTGCTACACAAACACACTCACCATACAGTACACAACCATGTGCATAGAACAATATATGCAGATATATCACACAGAATTTTTGTAGATTTATTTCAAGCCCTGACATAAACCCTCTTTCACTATGTAAAATGACAAATATTTATTTTATTAGGAATTACAACCGAAGTAATTGTTAACGCTGAAAGACTATTTCTTTCTTTCTTTCTTTCGCACTGCATGCGTGTGGTGGTAAGTGGGCTGAAAGAAAAAAATTTTCTAACTTTGTTTTTCTTGATATTACGGTTGTTGAGTTAGATTTAAGTGTTTGTTTTTTTTGTTACAGTTTTGTGTGTAGCACCGGCATTTTGGCCTTTTTTGGTCCAAAGTGCCGGAAACGGATTTGAACAAACTTACAAGGCAACATGGTTTAAGGATGGTCCCTAATAATCCGACTCTGAATATAGATAATAAGAATGTAGTTTGGCGGTGGGAGAAGTTGTAGGATGTAGCAGCATTAAATCCACTGCTCGGATGAACATCGCTGTGGTCATTTTTGTTGACAGCGTGGAGAAGGCAAACAGAGTGATTGAAAAAGGCATTGTTGTGAATGATGTTTTTTGTCTGTTTCCCCATTGAATACTCCTGCTAAGAAAGTCACGATTGCAAATATACCCTCGTTCATCAGTGATGAATTGTTGGTGAGAGAATTGTCTCGGCATGGGAAGATTGTTTCCGCGATCAGAAAAATGCCGTCTGGTTGCAAGTCACCGCAGTTGAAGCACGTTTTTTCACACAGAAGACAGGTCCTTATGATTTTGAATAAAAGGAATGAAGACCTTAACTTAGTTCTTAATGTGCGAGTGGATGAGTTTGATTATGCTATTCATCTAAACTCGGGCACTTTGGTGTGTTTTGGTTGCGGGGAAGTCGGTCACTTGGTTCGAGCGTGGCCTGGGAAAAATCTCTCTCCTGGTAATATGACGCAAACCCGAGATAAAAAAAGCGAAAGTTTGCCGGATCAAGCTGAAGCTACGCGTTCAGGGAGCGCAATGACAAAAGAAACAGAAGGGCAAACGTCCGGGAAAAATGCTAAAAGTGAAAAAGAAGTGCACGAGTTAGGCGTGCAAGGGGACAGAGAACAAATCTTGAAAAATCAAAAGATGAACGTTTCACAGGACAGGCAGGAAGATAATAGTGAGGAGGGACAGAGTCAGGGTTTACTAACATCTCTGCAGAGAAAAACAAACACTGAGCCAATAGAAGATGAGGGATGCAGTCAAATACTGGAGGAAGATGATTTGGAAATTCCTAAAAAAATAAAAATTTCTGAAGGTATTTTTAGGTCTCAAACTGAAATTGATGAAAGAGACACAGAGATTGAATGTTCAGGAAAAGTCTTAGAGTCAGAAAGTAATATGGATGAGGAAGAAGAGGAGGAAGAAGTTGAAGATGAAGGTTGGACTGAAGATGGTCTGGCCAGTTCATGTTGCAAATCTCTTGGTCAAAGTCAGCAAAGGAAAGGTTATGGAGTGCTAAATGTTAAACATTTTCTAAAAGTTACTAAAAATATGAAAAATGTAAAAGTTGAAGATTTTTTTTCCTGACAAGAAACTTTTTCTTTTGCATGTGAGATCTCAGTTGAACAAAAGAGAAAAAGGGGGATATAATGATAAAGAAGTTTACCGGTTAAAAAAATTGATCGGAAAACTTAAGCAAGAACTCAACGACGATGAGCTTGATATTTAAATGTCTGTATATTCTTTTAGTGTTTCTTCTTACATCTCTGATAATGAGCCACTTCAGAGTTTCTACTTTAAATCTGAATGGAGCCAGAGATGTGAAAAAGAGAATCGGTGTGTTTGATTTAATTTATTTAAAACAAATAAATGTGTTAATGGTACAAGAAACACACAGTGATTGTTTGAATGAGATCGATTGGAGTAGAGAATGGGGAGGAGAAATTATTTTGAGTCATTTAAACCAGGCCAGTGGGGGAATTGCAATTTTGTTTTCGAAAAAAATTTTTCCTGTGTCATATCAGTTTGAGGAAGTAATCAAGGGTAGATTAATGGAGGTAAAAGCAAAATATGAGTGTTTTAATATTGTTTTTGTAAATGTTTATGCTCCAAATGTAAGAGCAGAGAGGGTTTGTTTTTTACATAAACTTGAAGATGTTTTGTGTAAGTGTGACACGGATGATTGTCTTTTTTTTGGCGGGGATTTTAACTGTACTGAAAATGATCAGTTAGATAGAAATCATTTATAACCTCATCGAGCTTCGAAAACGTTCTTAAAACATCTGATTGATTTATTTTCTTTGGTTGATATTTGGAGAGAAATGCACACTCAAAAAATACAATATACATGGGCTAGAAACACAGATAATTCTTTTTCTGCAGCCAGGTTGGATAGAATATATAGTTTTAGACATAATTTTGGAATTTTTCGAAATTGTAATATCCATCCTGTAAGTTTTTCGGATCATGCTTTCGTTTCTTGTAGTGCTTTTATTGCCGATATAAAACATAAATCTGCTTATTGGCATTTTAACACTGCTTTGTTATTGGATACCAATTTTAAGGAGACATTTATTTCATTCTGGAGAATGCACAAAACTAGAAAAGAGGATTTTACATCTTTAGGGCAGTTGTGGGATCGTGGAAAATTGAAATTAAAGAATTATGTCAACAGTACACTGTCAATGTTTCATCTGTTTTAACCAAGTCTATTAGAGATCTGGAGATTGAAATAGTGGAGTTGCAGGCTGCTGCACAATCCACAGGAGATCGAGGTTGTTTTGAGAACCTCAAGTCAAAAAAAGCTGCTTTGGCTGATTTGCTGGACTTTTGCAAGGATCTTCCAAGAGTTTCTGTGGATTTTGCGAGGGAGTTAGAAGAGCCTATGACTCTGGAAGAGATTTATTCTGCACTGCAAAGCATGGAAGGAGGGAAAGCACCTGGCATCGATGGGCTTCCCAGTGAATTTTACAGGGCTTTTTGGTCTGATCTCTGCGTTGATCTCTTGGAGGTTTTTGAGGAGAGTTTTGATGAAGGATTTCTACCTCAGAGCTCCAGGAGAGCAGTTCTCACATTGTTACCAAAGAAAGGTGATCTCCAAGACATTAACAACTGGCGACCTGTTTCTCTGTTGTGTACAGACTACAAGCTGTTATCAAAGGTGCTGGCAAACAGACTGAAAAAAGTGATGGACCAGGTTGTTCATCAAACACAAACTTACTGTGTCCCTGGCAGGTCGACATTTGATAATATTTCCCTTATTAGAGATATTTTGGAAGTCTCCAGATCATTGGGTTATAATGCTGGTTTGGTTTCTTTGGACCAGGAAAAGGCTTTTGACAGAGTCGAGCACCGGTACCTGTGGAAAGTGTTGGAAAGTTTTTGTCTCGATTTTGGTTTTATATGAAAACATTGAGAGTGTACTGAAAATTAATGGCTGTTTGTGTAAAGCTTTTAAAGTCACAAGAGGTGTTCGACAAGGTTGTTCTTTGTCTGGAATGTTATATGCTCTTTCTATTTAACCGCTGTTAAAGAAAGTTAGGTCACATATTGGGGGACTGATTTTACCAGGTTGTAATATGTCTTTTACTTTATCAGCTTATGCTGATGATGTCATTGTCATTGTTAAAAATCAGGAAGAAGTGAATAAATTAGGTAGAATTGTTGATTTTTTTTGTAAATTGTCAGCTGCTCGTGTCAATTGGGCTAAAAGTGAAGCTCTGGCAATAGGGAGATGGTTTAGGGGGCTTCCTCGGCTTCAAGGTGGTTTAAAATGGAAAAGAGGGGGTTTGAAATATCTTGGTGTATATTTGGGAGATGAAGATACAGAAAAAAAGAACTGGGATGGAATAATGGACAAAGTAGAGGGAAGGTTAGAGAAATGGAGATGGTTGTTACCACAGATGTCTTATAGAGGGAGAGTGCTCATAGTAAATAATTTAATTGCTTCTTTAGTGTGGCACAAGTTAGCGTGTTTGGAACCACCTACTGGATCACTTAACAGAATTCAATCTTGTATGAGTAAGTTTTTTTGGGATGACAAACACTGGGTATCCCAGGCTGTGCTTTTCTTACCTAAAGAAGAAGGTGGACAAGGATTGGTCCAGCTAGAGAACAGAACTGCTGCGTTCAGGCTACAGTTTATTCAGAAATATCTAATGGGGAGGGAGGAGGATGTTTTTTGGAAGCCAATAACAAGTATTGTTTTAAAAAGAGTAGGAGGTTTTGGCTTAGATTTTTCTTTGTTTTTGTTAAATAGTAAAATGTTATGTTTGTATTAAATTCCAGTGTTTTATAATAGTTTGTTTAGAGCATGGACAATTTTTCAGTGGAAAAGACTGAAACCAACAGTGTCTTTGTTTTGGCTTTTAGAAGAACCTTTATTTTTCGAATAACGTTTGGCATTAGAAGATGAAGTTGGATTGTCAAGAAGACTACTTCGGAATAAAGTTCTAAAATTAAGACACGTTTTAGAGACGGCTGGACTTTGGATGAAAAGCAGATGCTGGTGGACTTTTGTAATGGAGAAGAACTCCCTGATTCTACTGATCCCTTTCCAGAAATGGGACTGAATATTAATTTCTCAGAATTGACGGGTCGTTTTTTGATCACTCAAAAAGCTTTTGATTTTTGTATGTTGAATGGAAAGTGTTTGTATAAATTTGTTGTTCAAGGGTTGAATAAGAAACAATTAAGTGGAAGGAAGGATACTGTTTGGAGAGACAAGTTTAAAGCCGGAAATACTCAGAAACCCATATGGAGGGTTTTTTATGAACCCCCCTTGAGTAAGAAGGCAGGCGAACTTCAGTGGAGGATTTTGCACGGTGCTGTGGGTGTTAACAGTTTTGTGTCAAAATTTAGAAAAGATATAAATGAATTCTGTCCTTTTTGTGAAGAAATTTGAAACCATTTTTCATATTTTTCTTGAGTGTAAACGACTTTTGTCATTGTTTTGTTTGTTGGAAGAGCTTTTCAAAAATGTGGTGTTTATTGGTCCGAAGTAGCTTTTATATTTGGTGCAAGTTATACAAAAAATGAATCTAGGAAGTGGAATTTGTTAAATTTTCTCATTTGACAGGCAAAATTTTCCATTTATATTAATAGAAGTAATAATTAAAATGGAGTTTTGGGGGAAAAAGTCGACAGGATGTTTATTCTGATGGTAAAAAATAGAGTAAAAGCAGAATTTATGTTTTTTTCAATGATGAATAATTTAACGGATTTTTTATCTTTGTGGTGCTTTAATAATGTTGTGTGCTCTGTGGTTGATAGAAAGTTTTTTTTCAATTCAGTGTTTGCGTGAATATTTAATGTAAACTATGTTAAAATGTATTTCTATTGAAAAATAAATGTGTGGTTAAAAATCAAAAAAAATCTTTCTTTCTTTCTTTCTTTCTTTCTTTCTTTCTTTCTTTCTTTCTTTCTTTCCTTCTTTTCTTATTTCAAGTATGCTTGTAATGTAATCCAGTAAGAGAATTAACTTTTGGAGCAGTTTAAGAGAGCATTTGTGCTTGAAATGTTTGAATCCGCCAGCGGTCCACCTTGCTGTGACGGGGGAATGTTATCTCTATAGTGAAGACCTTTGGATTTCAACAAAACCCGTCTTGATGAATCTGTGCCAAAAGTCCCTTAGTGGAGCTATGTGTGCTTTGGCACTGGATGAGAGTAGATCTCCTGCTGGAGCAGCTTCATTACACTTTTTACTGGCTTCATAGAGAGATTTTTGTTAGCTGTATATTTATATAGCCCCTTTAAACATTTTCTAAGGCTATGATTTGTGAATAAATGTCAGTTAATGTGAGCTTGTAAACCATTACAATGGCTCTTAGCCCAATATCGCTGAGAGATTGTCAAGTAAATATAATAAATTTGTTTAAATAGTGTTTGGGTTATTGCCCTACATGGTTCCATCTATGTTTACTTGTGGAGTCCCGTTTGAAAACATAAATTACAATATACTGGCATATTTATAGTAATTTTCAATAAATTAGAATTTTATTGAAAATTATCTTTTTGAATGACTCAGTTCAGTATGTGAAACATCTTAAATGGATTATTTACAAAGAGAAATGTTTTCAAACCCTTTTTGTTTGTTAAGATGATTTTAATCAGCTAATGAAAATACAACATTTAAGTTCTTAGAACATAAACAAAGGTTTATACAGAAATGTGGGTTTAGTTGAGAATATGTTTAAAAGACACACATGTTTAAAAACAGAGCCAGCCTTGTTCTTATTTAGATTGTAGCGGCATCACATTTAATTAATTTATCTTGGTAAATAATAATGTACTTTTGAATTAACTCTTTTCATGCATGTTCACAGAACACCTTTTTATCCAATGCACTAAGATTGAGTTATTTATCAAAAAGTCCATTTTGAGTCTCTGGATGTGCACGGATGGTGTTTGTGCAAAATACTGCTGTAGGATAGCTGACTAGAAGTGCTCAAAACAGCATGATGTGACTGCGACACTTCTTTAAAGCACCTTTGAAAACCATCTATATTTTTCCTTTTACCTCGGAATTATGCTGTATTTTGTCTTGATCTATCACTTAGAATTTAATTAGAAACAATGTGTATGATTGGTTCATGACAAACTAAGGAAAAATGGAAGAGATATGAATACTTTTGAAGGCTCAATATCTTGCAATAAACTGGTTATTGCTCTCAGTTAATGAGAAATGTGTATTTTTCTAACCTCTATTTTATGTCAGACTTTCTCACAGTTCTAAATCATTAAATGGGTCACATGCTGCCCCCTTTACCACTGACAGATTGTGTCAGTAGGCAGTGTACCAACTGCTTAATTTTTCACAATATAGCTCTGTGGTTTCAAAATGCATCAAAATGCATCAACCAGAAAGTAATGGACAGTTAACCAGACTTACATTTACAGCCCGAAAGTTTTATTTAAAAAGTTAAACAAAAAAAGAATAAATGTAGAATTGTTCACCATTTAACAATTGATGCTTTTTGGTTTTTTTTGTTTGCAGTAAGGAAATCTGAATCGACTATTTGAACTGTTTTTCTGAAACACATTTAAGTTCTATTTTTGAAATTAGCTGTTGACTCTTGCAAGCATGAGTAGATAATTATTTGTCTTTTTGTTTGTTTTTTGTTTTCTTTTTTTGCTTTCCACTGGGGTCATGGTTATTTTGAAAGACTTTAATTTATGCTGGGCCTGTTTTCGCCCCTCTGCAGCTACAGTGACACGATGCCATAAGTCACACTAGACACTAACAATAGCCACAGGCCACTGGTCAGTTCTGTTTTTAGATGTCTGTTGAGTCATTTGAAAAAATAGATGTCACTTGTATGCTATTAAGTGGTTTGCCTTTCCTGCCGGGGGCAGCAGCTAGCCAAGATAAATAACCTTCTTGAGAGATTTGCTGAGTTATTTCCTAGCTCCATGACATGTTGGCTACTGTACACAATTTGTTTGTTCCCTCGCTTCCCATTTCAGTGTCACAAGGCAAACCTGAGAAAGACCTAAATGTTTTATCACTAGTTTTTCACATTTCCACAAAGCAAGCTTAACATGCATGTCAACCTGTTCAACAACAGAGAAAAAATCTGAACTGGGTAATGTTGGGTAACTGTGGGAGTTACCTACTTTTATTGTATGTTAGCTCGCAAATAATATGTTATTTGATAGACTATATGCTCTACCTCAAAGCTATTGTGTCTATCGCCTTTTATTTTTCTTTATGATTTATGTAAAGGAAAATTTTCATCTGTAGAAAGTACTGATTAATTGTTCAAATTTTTTGATAGCAGCTACCAAACAGTTTGAGTTTATGTGGAATCACCGAGTAATAAGAACTGAGTGTTAAAACTGTAATAAAAACAATTCATTTAATATCGTTATGTCTTAATGTAAAAATGCTCACTGAACAATTTATTTAAAGTTGTTGGATTTCCCTAATTTGTACAAGCATCATTATTCTAATCCTGCTCTTTAAACAAAAATTACATTGAATATGTTTTTTTTAGGTTTAATAGCATTTTTTTTTCAAAGTTGGTGATCCACTTAACTTCATGTCTACCGTGTTGACATTTTTTTCTGACTGCAGGAGGGCCATTTCACATCTAAAGGTAAGGACACATCATTAAATGTTCAGTCCTTCATTTAGAAATGTTCACATACTGATTTCTTACCTGTTCTTCTTAATTAGCTTTAAAGAAATAATGCTCCAATAGAACCTTACAAAAAAGGAGAAAAGTATACCAGCAAAATAAAGTTAGTTACTAATAGATAATTTTACCCTTCTTGTTTGAAATACTTTCATACATCTACCAGTCTCGAACATCATTTTGAGAAACATTTCCCTCACTCCTAATTTTAAGCAGTGAAATGTTTGAGGGGTTTCTTGCTGGTTCAGCATATTTCATATAGCTCCACAGGATAAAATAATTGGTTTTGACTCTGCCCACAGATTATTATCATTGTGTTTTTGTGGTTTTAGTGATATTTTGTGGGTAATAACTTTGTTGTTCTGTCCATTTCAATTTCAGTGTAGATTTTTTAATAGATGGTCTCAGGTTTTTGTTTAGAACCCTATAATACTCTTGAAATCCACACTTCAAGGATGCGTGTGCCTGGAGTCAAATAATGAGTTCATTAGCACGAGTGGACAAGTTGACTGATACTGAGGAGGTGATACAGCCATTTGATTCAGATATGTTGGACAGCGAACATATTTAAAAGCTGTAGGACATCAGAACAGGAGGTGCGAATTCAAAGACTTCCGCTAATGCTTGGTCCAATTTAGGATTGCTTGCATGCAGGAATGAAATCACTGCTGTTTAAAGGACAATATTTTGTTTTATAAGCTACAAGTATTTTCAAAGGCTTTTAGAATTTGGGTCAACTTTAAATGGTTGCTTTTCTAATGATTTAGCCAAGTATATTCTGGTGTTCAGCTGCACGACAGTCACACTCAATCAAATTTTTTTTGAAGAAATGTACATTCTATTTTATTTAAGCTTTGTGTAGTAACAGGGGACGCTACAGTAGTGTAGAGGATTAAATGAAGAGCAGCAGTGATGACAGTGTCTCCTCTTTAATAAGCTGCTTAAAATCAATGCTGTATTTATACTGATGCTATCATAGTCCACAAACTTCTGAATTCTTACTTGTTGGCAAGATTATATTGCATTATGTGGCTTTAAATTATTTCAACAACCAAATTTGTTTTAATATGATACCAAACCTTATTTGTGCCGATATTTCAAGTTCTTTATTTTAGCTATCATAAAATATTTCCGACCGATTAACAGCAAGTCAATTTTGTGACTAAAACAGACTACCAGACATTTTATTTGCATTCCATTAACCTAAAAATTGCTTTTTAAAAATATGCAACTCTCAAGCAAAAGTTGCTGTTCAGCTACAGTTTGCCCCTTTTTTTAAGAACTGAAAATCAAACCAAAGAAGTTTACGACCTTGTGTTGTTATCAGTGAACTTTACATAGATCAAATAGTGTTAGTGCTAGAATACTGGTTATTGGTATCCGTAGAAACACTTCCAAAACCTGAATCAATTGTCATTTTTGACAGAGGTTTTAAAAGGCTAGGGTGAAGGTACCAATTTCCAGCATGACAATAATCCTGAACATCCAGCCAAACAAATGGTTTAAATAAATGTTTTAGAGGGTTAGGGTTAAAGTTAAGACCTAAATTTATTTAAGAGTCTTTGACAAGACTTTAAAACTGATGTTTACAAATGCGCTTTATTCAGTTTTACAAAGTTTAAATACATGTATAAATAGGAGAGAGCAAAAATTTCAATTTCTGGATTTGCAAAGCAGGTAAACATATCCTAACTGTAACTGCAGTGGTTCTGTTCTACAATGTTAAGCTCCTAAAGTTTTATATCTAAAAATGTCGGTATGCTATTTGCATGTTGCCATTCAGGGTCACCAAACAAATAGAGGTGTATAGGATTAAAGTCCTTGAAAATTCTGAATAATTATATTTTCATCAAGTGTAAATGATGGAATTTACCTGTGCTATTTTAGCAGTATTAAATAAATAAATTATGCTTTGTCCTAATTTATTGTACAGTAGAATAAAAATGGTTCTTTCAGTTTTTGCTGTTTATGTTACTTAAATCATTCACTACCGTGGTAATTGATAGCCCTTGTTTCTCATGGTGGCTGGGTCGAACCCCAACCTTCTACATGGTGTTTGAATTGCTATCTTCTCTTACAAATGAGTTCTCTCCTAGTAATCTGCCTCTCACAGTCTAAAACTAATTAAAGGATTAGCAATTTCTCTGAATCGCCCCTAGTTGTTTGTGTGTAGGTAGGTCTGTGTATGTTTCTGTGTGTATGTGTATTTTTTTCCTGTGTTTTTCTTTCGTGCCCTATGATGGACTGGTGACCTGTGCTGGGTTTACCTTTTACCTAAAAACACCAGAAAATAGGCACTACCCTACCCATTACACCAAAATGGTTGTATAGAAATAGATGCACACTCAAATGTGATATAAAACACATGGGGTGTCTTATTTTCTTTGTAAGACTGTAAATGCCAGAATCAGGTACAAACCTACAAGTTAGCCATAAGATGATGATGAAGACCCTGACACCAGATTTCTAGGTTAAACCAGTATTAGGCAGAATGCTCTAAAAATGCTTCAATAGAGATTGCAATGTTAACTTTCAAATACCTTTCCCAATCTGAGACACAACAACTTATTATGTCATACAGAGCACTATTCAAAATGAAATTCCTTTGACCCTTTGAAGTCCTAAGTGATAATTTCTCCCATGATTGGGACTGTTGCATTATTCTGATTACTTCTTGCAGAGGAATATTGGTATGTGTCTCACTAAGGTTATCCTCTAATTGAGCGTATTTGGTCTCATGCCCTTGCTTAAAGGATATAGATTACTTGGTAATTAGTTCACTGCTTGAATAAAAGTGCCTTTGTGGTCATGAAAAGGCTTCATCAATGCCATATTGCACATGGACATTTTAGGAATAAAGAGACTCCTTTATATAATTTGTGTGTTATGCAAGCCCCAAGTTCATCTTACAGTTTTTGCCTGTAGTTTAATTATTGCTGCATATATACTGACAGTGGGGAGTAAGAATAATATTTCCATCTCAGCTTTATTAAAATAGTATGTGTATGTCTCCTGCAGCTCTACTAACAGGGTCAGGAAGACACTGGCTTAAAATATGTATACATAAGATATATCATTCATTTCAGCGGTTTGAGCTTGTTCACTTGTAATAAATATCTGACTTAGTTTCAGTTAGAGGGCTCATCTGGACAGATGGCCCTGTACTTACAAAAATAATACCTGCGGGACTTCTTCAATGAGTTAGTGTTTGCATATAAAACCCTCTTCCAGAAAATTGCACACTAGGTAAAATGTGAGTTTGTGGGGAATTACTTTAAACAAGCACAGACCATATTCATTTATATTTACAGTACATTTGTTTTTGCATATGTTCACAACATCAATGCCTTTATACTAGTTCAAAATAATAATTGAACCTCTGGGATTTACAGGTTCGTTGTTTTTTTGGCAAATAATGGTTTGGTAACAGCACAGACCTTACTGCAAGGCTGAAAACGTTACTGTTTCGATGCCTCAAAACCATATATTCCAACTTGTAGTCACAGATTGACCAACACATATGATTGGGCTCTGCAACATTGCTTTTAAAAACTTTTGTAAGCTGCAAAGGGCTTCAATACAGAGCGATTTCATGAAGCTGTTATTTTGCCTTATTAGTCCACTATGACCAAAAAGCAGATTACATTAAATGCGTACAGACAAAAGCAAGTCCAGAGTCTGAGAGATTCAGTCATTACAGCTAATCTGAGGTGTGCCCGGAAAACTTACTTGGGAGGCATCCAGGAGGCATTCAAACAGGATGCCCTGGCATCTTAATATGGGGGTGCATCAGCTGTACACGGTGCCCCTTTTCAAGGATCAAGCTTTTCACCCTCTCTTCAAGTGATATTTTTTCAAACAACCAGGGTGAGAATCAAATTTCAATCACTACATCTGTCTTGTACCTCATTTGGTAATAAATCTTGTGCTCTATGTTTTGCAATAAATAAATGTTCAAACATTAAAAAAACACACATTTAGAATAACATATTTGTAAAATCATGTTCAAACTAAATTTTATATTTAATCAAAAAAGACTTACACACCCACAAAATACATTTACCTGTACATTGGGAATTACTGTAAGAATATCTGAGAAGTGTTTGTGTCTAGATGGAAGTGAATCAGAATAGCATTAATGGAACTGTAATGTACTGTAAATTGTACAATTATTCTAGACAGGTCTGCAAGTCTGTTGAGATTTAATGCACCTATTTGCATTGCAGGAAAATGCTGATACAAACCAAATCGGGACTGTACTGCTGGTTGCCCAGAGACCATGAACTCTAAACAATAAAGGAAATGGCAATCTATATATGTGTATTATTCTTCATGAACTGTTTTGGGGGGTTTTTTGCATTAAAAGGGCATTTGATAAACACGCTAGTGCGGATCCACCTCTATCGACAACTGTTCCTCTCACTGGCTCCTATGGAAAATCCAATTTTACACACCATGGCCTTTGTAGATTACTTCCTACTTCTTCAAACAGATTTTTATGAAGACATTCCTATTTTATTAACCAGTAAATACAGTTCGGTGTCACACAGTGTGCATAGACAAACATAAAAATCCATCAAACAGCAGATGAGAGACAGGAATCTGCCTATAAAATAGAAGTGGTTAGTGCAGACCTGTTGTTGCATAATGTATCTGGTCCATAGTCGTAACTCCTCGCCATCCTCAGTAGAAAAATCCTGAAGTGCTTGGTACTAAAGGTAAACCATAACATTGCCCGTTTTTGACATGTAGAAACATCTATAATGTTTTGTAAAGGCAGCAGATTTATTCTTTTGCTGGATATAAAATAAAACACAGTGTGGGACAGTGCTATCACAAAACACGACACCAAGAGACTGAAGCTTATTATCAAGTCTGCAGAGAGGACCATCGGTGTATAGCTGCCAGCACTGCTGGACCTGCATGCCTCCAGAACCAGGAAGCGTGCAGAGAAAATCATCACCGACCCGTTTCACCCTGGCCGTCACCTGTTTCGGGGCCTTCCATCAGGCCGACGCTTCAGCCACACGAAGACCCGTACGACCAGGCTACAGAGAAGCTTTTTTCCAACTTCCATTATTCACATGACCAACTGAACAATTTATTTATATATTTTTATAACTTCTATAGTTTTTATACTGCACAAAACTGCACTTTAAAAAAAATATAAATTACACATGCTAAATGTTACATATGTTTCTTTACTGTATTTTTCGTGCACTGCAAACATATGTGTAACCAAAAACAAATTCATTGTATGTGTAAGCATACTTGGCAAATAAAACCTGATTCTGATTCTGAATATCTGTGCATTCTAAACAAAACATCTCCATCCTTACAGTGTAAAGTGAAGATCAAATGATCGGTTAAAATAAGGAAAGTACAATTGTAATTATAATGAACAGATTAGAAAAACTTTGATTTATTTTAATAAGCAGGTGATGAATGAAATAGACCTAAAGCAAAAAATACTTAGACCCCCATAGTAGAACGGTATTGTTTTTAAAACAACTTTATCCTATCAACGGTTATGACAACTCTAATGTAACGATCTTAGTATGTTCTGGACATACAATGGAAACAATAATCCAGAAAAGATCTTTTTTGACAATAATAAAAATGAGAATGTTTGAGCTAATTATCAGGTGTCAAAAGAGATAGGATAATGAGTGATGGATAAGGCAACCAAAGAGTAATGCTTACCTGAACAGAAGACTTACCCATTAGATTTGGATTACCAGACTTTCCATTTTGCTTGGCTGGAGCACCTGAGATCTTGAAAGAGAGAAGTGTCTGCTTTTCAGGGACTGCTAAAACACTTTACAAAGATGTCGATGTTGTGCAATAAAATGTTTCCTTTTTTATGAATAACTATTAAAAAAAAACTATGCATATGGGAATTATTGACATAAAATTGAAATTGTTGGTCAAAATTACACAGACATTTTTGCCAACAGTTTCTAGTGTCTATTGAGACATTCCTGGTAAGATTATGACGTTAAATAGGTTTGAAGGTTTAATAGCAAAAACATTTCAAAGTTATAATGTTTATTCAAGAAACTCACTAAACTACTAACACCCAATTAAACTTAAAAAATAAGAGTATTAACTAATTATTTCTTAAATCCTATTACTATTCATGCATTATCTAGTGTCTGATTGTTTTCTATACCATTCAAAACCATAAACCATCCAAGCTTTTTCTTCCTTACCTTCTCAGGCAAACTTGCAGTATGAACAGTGATTAAGCATAGACTGCAGTACTTTCCGCTGTGTAACATCGTAATTCTGAAAAGAGCCCAAAGCAAAACAGCTCCCTGCTGTGATCATAATTTTCAAGGTAATTAGTGTGGCTCTTTGTTCCCTATGAGAGTAATCTATTTTAGATAATATAAATGCATGGGTCACTATCTGAAAGTGCTTTGTAGTTTCACTGGTATATTTATACACATATACAGTATATATACAACAATGAGGCATAACAAATTGACAATCTACTGGATAGTTTTAGGACTGTTTTGCAAAATTATATCTGATCTTATGAGACAGGATTAAGAAATGGAACATCTGGGGGAGTAGCCCAAAATGCTCCCTTCAGTTTCTCATGTTTAGACCGATGTAACACATGTTTGTCTCTGTCTGCAGTTTGAATAAATACAAGCTTAGTCAAACAAGTGTTAATGTAAGTGTTAACATTGTTTATTTGTCAGGAAACTGGGTCGTTCTGTGGTTGTATTTTTGTAAAGCTCTGCAGAGATCAACCGGACGGCATTTCAGTAGAGCTGCTGCCAGGCTGGAGCCCCATGGGTTTCAGGTGCGTGTAGTCACAACTGCAGATCAAGAGGACCCGGTCGCCAAACAGATGTTACCACATGGGTCAACTTTGTTAACCCATGTGTTATTTTAAACAATAAACTGCACTAAGAAGACTGATGCTCTCTACTGGGAGGATGAGAGCAGACTGAGGAGACTGAGATCTTATGCAGTGGAAGGGGTACAAATACCTTTTTTTTTTTGCAGTGGAATTAGCCAACTTCTCTGGGTTTGTCTTTAAAAGCAGTTTCTTGTCTGATACTGAGAAAATATGGCTAGAACAGCTAATCGGGAAGGCCAGCTGTGTCCTACTATGCTCCCTCTACCAAGTGCAAAGGTGGGAGAAAGAGGAACTCTGGGAGAAAAAACACCCCAAGCTTGAAACTGTTGCTGTAGATCACCTTCATTGGCAGGCTGGTTCATCATATATGCACAAAGGCGCCTTACGTTAGATCTGCAGATCTTCAGGTTTGCAACCATCAAATCTCCCAACCAACTCATATTTAATTAATGTTTACATCCCTGTTGTCATTTGCACAAGGATTGTTTTCACGGTTTAATTATTGCTTATTGTGAATAATGTATCTTTTTTTTCATGCACAGATATGTATGCTGTGTATGTTTGATGATCTGCTTGTCTTAAAATAATATTGCATGATTTCTGTTTTTGTTGGTGTTACTCATTACTTTGCTGCTGGTAACTATGATTTTCACCACTGAGTGGTAGCAGTTCAATTATATTTTATTCTATTCTAATCATTTCTTTTAAGTCAGTAGATGTCAAGTGCTGTACTGCCTGCCTCATCATGACCACGATCTTGCCTTCTAAATATCTTCTTGTCCTGGTTTGCCCTTACTGCATCCGTCACAGGCTTCTGCTATCTAGACACTGATCACATTTATGTTGCACAACCACGGTTCTTTGTCTTACCCACAGATCTGACAACCTGATTCTGGATCCCTGTGTATGACCCTTACATATGGTCCCGCTTCAGGTTACCTTTTAGGCTGCTTGCTTCTGTGTGGCCGACAGCACTGAGTTTACTCTCTAGCCAGCCAGCTTCATTTGGTTTTCTCCAATTGTTCCAGACTTCCCAGTTATCCACCTGAGAATTTCTCATAACCTATTAACTTACCCACTTTGTGTCAAGCTGAAAATTTGTACTCAGTCTGAACGGTACCTATTTCTTGACCAGCCTCACATCTACTGCTGGATTTGTTATTTGTTTGCTCAGAATTTAACATTTTTGTAAATGGTCTGAATTTCTATCACTGCTGGCTTCGCTCAGGACAAGGTCAAAACAACAACCATGGCTCTCCAGAGATTTTCAAATGGGTTTTATGCCAGTTCAGAACTGAGAGTAAAGCAATTGGTCACAAGTCAAAACTCTTATATATATGTTTGTATACTTTTAAGTACTTTTTTACAAGTAATCTGCCATGACGAACTGTATGTATTTATTGCCAATCAGAAAGCTATCAGCAACAAAACAGCTTTTATCTAAAAACTGTTCATACAGAAGTCTTTTATTGTTATTTTCCAAGAACTTTAATGACAGGTTCTGAGAATGATTGAAATTATTTTTGATTCTTAAATACATTTTCTCTTTTATTTCTCCTCTCCTTCACTGTGTACATATTTTGTCCACGTGCTGCAAACCTTGAAGTCATTTCCTAGTATAAGTAGAGGAATAAATCTGTATAAAAATCCATCAAAGTTTAAAGCAGAATTTAAAAAGAGAGTAAAAACATTGTGCATGAATATTGGTGAAGGTGAATATTTAAATCCAATAATCCATCTTTATTTAAAATGCATGTTGAACATCCAGAACATGATTGCAGTGCTTTACAGCTAAAATAATAATTAACACAGGTAACAGCCTCATAATTGTGAGGGTGGAATATTAAGGTGTTGGTGGTGCATGAGATTGGAGTTTGCTCTATCCTTTGGCAAAAGACTTCAATCAGGACACTGGTGGTGGTCAGAGGATTTGATGGAGGTAATTGTATCGCTGCCTTGCTTCTGTTAGTTTGTCCCAGGGCGGCTGTGGCTTAACATGAATGACTGTAGTGTGAAGCACTCTGGTCTAAATAAATGGCTATACAAGTACTATTTACCAAAATAAAACAATACAATGAAAAGTAAAAACCCAATTAACAACAACAACAACTGTGAAACTAAGCTGAAATCAACATCTCACAGAGTGTCATAAGATCGGGTAAAACAAAATGAGTTTTAGTGAAAAAAGCCAAGATGCTTGTTTAATTTCCAAGATTATCTGGAGTGAATTTATACAAATATTTTAATGATTTCCTTTAGTTTAAATCATTTTTGATTTTAATGAAATTTGTTAATGCAGTGCCTTGCAAAATATTTGGCCCCCTTGAACATTGCACGCCCCACTTTTCTGTTTTTTATTTGTTAAAAAAAGTTTGACACATCCAATAAATTTCATTCCACTTCACAATTGTGTCCCACTTGTTGATGATTCTTCACAACAAAAAAGTATATTTTACATCTTTACGTTTAAAGCCTGAGATGTGGCAAAAGGTTGAAAGTTCAAAGGGGCTGAATACTTTTGCAAGGCACTGTAATGAACTGGCTTGGTTAATAGTTTTAAAAAGTAGGATGAACTGAATAATAAAGCCCTGTGGGATGAGATGTTTTGTAAATTGCTGCTTTTTAAACTAAATGAATTAAGTTGAATATGTAGGAATCCATGCTTTCCTGCAAGAAATCTGTCAACACCTCAAACAAGTTCAACTTTACATGTTGAAAAGTTAAGTACACATCAATGCTGTGACAAACACAAACAAGAAATGTAGAATTATCCTCCTATTCTATGAATTAACCTATGCTAGCAGCATCTGGTGTTGTAATTTGCAAAATGCATTAGCTTAAATAATTAATTTCAAACCTGTAGCTTTGACGTAAATGCTGAGATAATCCAGCTCCTATAGCTGGTAGGCTTCTGTGTGCCCTTAACAGATCGTATTCAATGACTGCATATTAGCAGAGATTAAGATGGGAGAATAGTTAAGAATAGAGGAAGAAATATTCTTTTCTAAGCCTGAAAAACATCAACAAATCTATGGCCCATTATATTGTCATTTAAAAGACATTGGCAAAAAGGATTGTATTGTACTGGATGAGCCTAACAATACAGATGAGAGATAAAGTTTAAGTAAAGACATAGAAAAGGAAGGCTAATATATTTATGTTAAACATTTTACTGTGTAATAAATGTAATTTTGTGTGTGTATGATTTTTCTTTTTAGATGCTTTTCGAAAGAAGCACAAAAGCGCTCTGGGAAATATGCGTTGCTAGATAATTTAACAATCAAACCTGTAACCACTTTATTTCCATCTTTCTATATTAGTGTGTTTTCTTTAAGCTTAATGCTGTAAAATATAAGGCATCTTAGATATCTAGGAATAAACCAACAGATCTACTTTAAACTTGTAAATTTCTAATAATTTTTGTCACTATAATGACCCTGTGTATGCTAAAAATAGGCCCTACTGCTCACAAGGAAAGCTGAAAACTGAGACAGGTAGAGTACGCTATAGCTTTGGAATACTGTAAAGACGGAAGTAAGTTGAAGAGGGGTGTTTTATCTTTTCTATTTTTGTCAGATAGTGGCAGAGGTAAAAAAGAATATACTTGCAAAGTTTTGATGTAATTGATGTTCTGTAATTTCAAAGAATTCTTAAATCCTAACCTGTAAAATGTATTGGAGCACATCTTACTGTAACTCTTTAAAAAATAAAATAAAAATAGGGCATTATGTAAAACTCAAACTTTTTAAACAATCTCATGAACTAAGTACATGTGACAGTAGAAAATGCCAGCTTACAAATGGAGCAAAAGAAAAATAGATAACAAAACTATCTTAATATTTATAACTTCTTTCTATTTCATTACTGCTTCCTTCATAAGACGTTTTATGGCTCGTCTGGGAGATTCGAATTGAGTTTGTTTTCAGAACAGAATATGATGTTTGAAAATAGTGAAAAATTAGAATTGAAGACAAAGAGTAGGAGCAAAGTTGAGGCATAAAGAAATTAACATAGCTCATTGTTTTCTTTTCAGGGAGCCACGTTCCACAATAAAAATCAAAATTTCAGATCAAAGTTCTACTCAACAGACACGATCATTGGTAGACTTTTTTGAACTTTATGATTATTGTATATTCATGTATTTTACAATCGATCATTGAGATCTTGCTGTTATTTGAAAGCTGTTGTGTTGATACTGTTATGTTGTCTTTTTGTTGTTCTTACAGAATAATAAAAGTTCTGAAGTGAGTGGATCGGCCCAAGCCTCCCTTTTTTGGCACTCTGCTAGTGGATCTTGCATGTTTTTCTTGTTCACAAGACATTAATTAAGCAGTTTGAACAGTTGTAAAGTGGAAATTGAAGTATTGGAGTGCCTTTCTTGCTATTTAGCTAATCCAGCTCAGAAGTTAAGAAAACACGAGAACAGAAGTTGATAAATAAAACCGTGCTGGCGAACCAAGCCAAAAATCTAGCTAACCAACAAGCTAAAATTTGGTTTTCTAGTCTTGCAGTGTTGCTCTGAGGATCAGAATGCCATTAAGTGCTAATAGTTAGCAAAAATAAGCACGTTTGTACAACCTCAAGAGCGTATACATTACATTGGTGGGCTAGATCACATGACATTTTGAAAGCCTAGAAATTATGTCTCCTGGAACACCGTCAGGTCTACTAGATGGAGGATAGCCAAGTTTTTGTTTAATATCGATATGCAATTTAAACCCAGAAATATGTGATATACAGTATTTGTATGATATAGTAAATATTTTTCGAAGTGTGGAATAGTACAGTTTACCAGTTAAATTAACAAGACTCGTACAGTGATTTTATTATGGATAATTATTGATATATTTTATGCTTCATGTGAAATTTAGATACAGCTGTTGTTGAAAAGATTAGAAATGCTAATTAAACAGTTTTTAGATTTAACATTGTTTGATTATCTTTAATTTTTTAAGAACTGTTTCCCTATCATCTAAATACAGCTTTTAATTGCACTGAATAGCAGTCAGCAATCACTGACTTTAACCTTATCTCACGTAGTGTGACTACAGAGAAACTAAATTTATATTTATTCTAAATATAACTAAAGAAACTGTTAAATGATTTCACTGAGAACATGAAACTTGTGACTGATTTTAAACTAATACTGTCAAAAAAAACATTTCTCCTCCTGAAATTATCAATGAATTTTACTCGTGGATGTCATTATTTTAACTCTAATATTTAGTACTTTATGTCTGTCAGGATGCTGGGTTATTAGGGTTTTTTCGGTACCTTCTGTGTTTGTATGTCTGTAGTGCTGAGTTTTCGTAATTCTTTTTCTTCTTATGCACTTACCATTTTACTATAGATTTTTTCCTTCTGCTGTTGTGCTTTTTTTTTTTTTTTTTTTTTTTTTTTTTTTTTTTTTTTTTTTTTTTTTTTTTTTTTTT
>JAVLVB010000557.1:6163702-6187335 GCA_032876305.1 Orestias chungarensis | reverse complement strand
AAAAAAAAAGGGTGTCATGTTACAGCAGAATTAGAAAATGTACTTTCCTTTGTTTTTAATTTGCAGAGATAAAAAGCTATAGTGTAGGATGCTGCAAGAATTTAACTGATGTATGACTTCTTATTCCAATGTCCACAAATGCCAAGCAGATGGTCAGCCATGGCAAAATTAAAAATGGCTAACAAATTTGCAGGCAGGGTTGAGAATGTGACCTCAGCAAGCTCTCCTATTGTTCTACTGCCTACTTGAACACAGACGGCCAGCCAATTGTTGTAAAGTGCATAAAGCTTTGTGCGCATCTGCATGTGTGCAGGACAGGGGAGAGAGAGGAATTTGGCTTTACTGGGGTGAGAGATCAGGTTTATTTTTACCTTCATTTAATGAGAAATCAAGACAATGAAACAAACAAAAATTAGAGAAGGTATATGTTCTTTCTCACAAGGAGTGGGAAACAAAAGAATTCATATTCCTAGGGCTCAGAAAGAAAGTACAGCTGAAAGCATACACTCTGCGGCATAGGGGAATAAAAAACGCATTTATCACAAAGCTCCGGTGTGTTTATATGTAGCTCATAAAAAAGCTACTGAATGATGCTCCGTTGTTTGAAACATCAGCAAATACATCCATCCGTCTGAGTGGATGTGTCTGAGGACAATCCCAGAGCGCATTCCCAGTGCAGAAGAGTGTATGGGTGATACAACAAAATGAGAAGCCCAACTCTCCAAAGATCTCATTAGACTGGTCATAACATGGCAACAATAGCGGAAGGCATATTCATCTAACCCCTCCTATGCCTCTCTCCCTCCAGAACACTCTCAAAGCTTCACCATCAGCTCTTCTGCACCATGACGAGTGTTGGGGTAAGGCTACAAACACTTTGTGCCTGACTAGGGCTTTCTGATGACATGTTTGTTGACTGAGCTTTCTAACAGCCATTATTAGTCTGTCACTTATTACACAGAGACGTGCATTTTTGGAGGCCAGCATGCAGGATCTGTGGGTTGCAGAATAATTGCACTCCTTCTTTTTGACTACAGATGTTCATTTTGCTATAATTTGAGAGATATTTTTCCCATTGTTTTGGATTCATGCGGTTTGTGTCTTTTCATTTTGTTATTAAAACCATACACAGTGTTTCATATAAAGAGTTGTTTTTTATTCCTTTTTGTACGGCAAAAATGTGTACACTGGAAATAAAGATATGCAGAATTGAAGAAAAAAGATTTACTGTATATTCTCCATACCAGTGAATACATAGAAAACAGAATAAACACACCTATTTAAAAGTAGTTTAAATGTAGGGCAATTATCACCTGCAAATTGTGATATAGATACGCACCATTTCTTTATACATAATAAATAACAATCAATGTTTCCTATATGTTCTGTAATGGCAAAATAACAACAAAATGTATAAAAGGTATTTTCATGAAAACATATTACAATCGGAATGTAAATGCATCTATAAACCATCTGCCGCATTTTAAGATAGTTTATTATCAAAGACTAACTGCTAAATGCTGTTTTGATTTATCGTTTTAAACACTGCCCCATATTACAGGAGTGAATGGTTTTTATGTTGAAGCGTGACATGATTTGTTTCCTCTTTCTGTGGAAACCTATGCTGATGGGAAAAAAAACGTAAAAACCCTGATAGGTTTTCTGAAAATGTTTTTGGTTGTCGGCTGAAGAAAATATGAATGTGATATTAGCAATATAAACTACTACAAGAAGCAAAATCTTTTATTTAAGAATTTAGGAATTTCTATTGAGTAACGTTAATATTTGCACAGCTTCAATTAGTTGTGTGCTTATTTTACCCACCAAGGCTGAAATTATTGTTGAGAGACCTTTAATTGCATCTTAATACATGTAGTAGTTTTAGGGTATTTAAAACAAGAAACTCATCAGAAATGGAGAAATGGTCCAGTAATAAACAGTTTGTTTGGTGGAACAAGATGTCTTTACATCTTGAAGATAATCTACAAGATGTCTCAAGACATAAAAGTTCAGGTGGAATTATTTTAATAACTTGTAAAGTGTTCTTTAAGATATTGAGAACATTTTCAATGAAAATGTAGCTACAAGTGAAATACACTTGCAAATTTACAACAGGGTTTAAGCCTTGCTAATATGAACAAAGGTGAATTACAAACAAATTGTTTAATTCCAATTTTAATTCAGGCTGTTTAATATATTGCCAATTCACAGCACATTTCCTCTGAAGGCTATTCACAATAAAATATTTTAAGTCCAATCATAAAACAATGCAGTTCATCTTACTTATTAAACAGTGTATCACGTTTAGTTAATTATTCAGTTAAAATTCCATTAATTTTGAAGATACTTTATTAATCCTTATTTATTAATCTAATGTCATACCTCATGTTATCAAAGTTGCTTCAAGGATGTATTGTAGCCTAGATGCTAAGTATGGTGGGCATGAAGGATCTCCTGTAGCAGTCTGTATTACTGGATGGAGCTGTACCTCAGTCTGTACCACGGTTTGGGAAATCTATGTGTTTAAAAAGTCCAGAAAACACACTATCGGTCTACATGATTAAAATCAGAAAAGAATCTGGATGTGATGTCTGCTGTTCTCTGATGTGCTGGTACAGTTCATCCAGTGCCTGACTCCCGATGTTGTCGTTGGACTTTGGAGTGAGGTAAACAGGGGCGATGAGCACGGCTGAAAAATCTCTTGGTAGATGGAACGGTCGACAACTGATGATTAACACTTAGCTTACCGGTGAGCAGTGTTTTCAGATCACAACAGCACTTCGACACCAAGCATCACGGATGTAACCACAGAGCCCGCCGCCACGGGTCTTACTTCCTTCCACTAGCACTCAGTTCGCTCGATAGCATGTTAGCCACTCGAGCTGAGCGGTGTGGTCCGAGACACTGTTGTTCACCCAAGTTTCCGTGAACACATAAACACAACAGTTTCTCGCAGCCTTCTGGGTTGTATGAAGTACACGGATGTAGTCCAGTTTATTGTTCAGAGAGTGTACGTTGGCTAGAATATCTGTGTCGATAGCCGGCTTGTTTGGGCTAGCTAGTAGCCTTGCACGGACACCCCCGCACTTAACCCTCTTCTGTCTTTGATTACATCACCAGTGTCGCTTCCATTGTGGGCTAGGCACCACGTGGGATTTGGTGGTGGAGACAGCGACCTGAACAATCAGCAGCTCCTCACAAAGTTTGTGGCCAAATTCCAAAAGTGAGCTTCTTCCGATTTCAACCTGGAAGTCACAACTGTTTTTCCCCCCAAAGACGTGAACGCAAGACAGAGTCTTACACAAACACTGTGACTCACACCGCAAAGAACCCACAAACACTGCTTTATATGGAAAGAGAGAAGCCGCTGCGTTTGCACGCGCCACCATCTTGAACAGTCTAAAAACAAGCGAAAGATTTTTATATGTAAAAAAAAATGATAACATACTCTTTTCCTTTTAATTTATTAACATTTTGCAAATGTGTGCCACATTGTATGTAATCAAATGGTTTAGAATACATTAAAGTTGTGGCAAAGTGGGAAAAAGGCTTATAGGATAGGAATACTTGTAATGGTTACAAGTAACAGTTAATCGTACAGAAATAAACAGTGGCATACAATAAAAAGTCTTCAACAAATGAAAGGGGAAATGAAGACTGATACCAATTCTGAGTAAAAACCAAATTTCACTGGATAAGTTGCAATAGAAATCAAGTTTAGTGACTGAAACGCAAAAAGTCAAACCATAAATAGGAAAGTAAACTGAATATAACCACAAAAAAATGATGAAAACGACATCTGCAAAGAAAAACAGAAGCAGGAGAGCCAGTGCTTTCAAGCCTTAGTGTTAGAAATTTGGGTAAATGGCAGGTAGCTGTTTTTCATGTTTGATGCAAGAAAGTGATGTATTCTTTTGTAAAGAAGAAGATTATCTAAGTTAGTTATTAAGTAAAATGTCCCCTACGCAACAGCTGACCTAACAGTGCCTGAAATTCATATGGCATTTGCTACAATGCCTGTTTTCAGTTCATTGTTTGCCAAAGCTTAAGGCTCACTTGGTTACCATTCTGTGAATAACATTGGAGCTTTATGAGGATTATGCCAAAGCTTCATGTCTCAGATTGGTTTTCAGAATGGAGATTGCAGGGTAGACTGCTGTCCTTTCCACAAGCTTCTCTGAATGTCACATGCTGGCAAGCCTGGCACTAAATGCACGAGCAAAGCCTCGAAAGCTATTGAAAACTGGCCGTCAACACAAATACCATCAGAGAAACAGTGACAGACGAGGCAAAAGGGCAAACTCGGACACGCGCCGGTTTCCACTGGGGAACAGGCTGCCTGGACAAAACACACACTGAAAAACTTCTGTTGCTATTTGAAACACAGCACGAACGTATGACACTTTTGCTCCTAACTCCAGGCTTCTGGAGCTGGGACTCATTTCTCACGACTGACTCTAAACTTCTTTTTTAAAATTATTATTTTATTTTACATGTCAGTCATCTGAAGTTCTTTCCTTTACCACCCTACCAAACAACAATTGCTTTGACAGGGTCACTCCAGTTAGACACAAGAATGACCGAGACTTGAATTTCAATTGAATTGTCAAAAGCTTGCTGTTTCAATAATCACACACCACTATCACAGTCCCAGACCCACCTCCATCCCAACCCTGAGCCAGGCAAGCTTTTTTGCTCTTTTTTTTTAACCAGCCAGAAAATAGTCTCTGGACTGGTGCATGGTGGCAACATTGCCTTGCCGCATTAAGTGGGGTTAACTATGGTGTTTATAAATGGAGTTTGCATGTTTTCTCTGTGCATGCATCTTTGGGTAATGCTTTGTACATAGTCTAAAAGTATGACTGTTATATTAATTAGTGTCTTAAAATTGTCAATTGGTATGCGTTTGTGCATTGCTGTTTGTCCTGGGTGTCTCTATGTTGTGCTGTACCAGATTGGCAGCCTCTCTCCTAATGATAGCTGTAGGTTGGCAACACAATGAATATTTACTTTTTCCATCGTAGGTGATACCTCCACAGATCATCATATTACTTCCACTAAAATCTGTTTTTATTAACACAGATTTTTATTTCTAAGGATCAACCCCTATAATCACAATACTGCTGAACAAAATTCCAAAATTATTTGGCCTGGTGATTTCTAATTTTGGCAAATCAAGAAAAAAATCATGCACCACTGATCAAGTCACTCAAATCCTGTGAGTAATCTGAAAAGAATTTGCACTATTATGACAACAGAGGGAGGATAGTAATCAAGGTGAATCTGTTTTGTTGTCCATATTAGCAGACTAACAAATGAGTTCATCAGAAAACGGGTCAAAGAGTTTTGGGAAGAAGGTGGCCAAGGTTTACAGATACATTTACAGATGAAAATTGTTTAAAAAGAAGGCAGATCAGCTAAATACCCTTTCACATTACAAATAAAATGAAATCCCAGAATTATAAATGTTATTGTGACAGTAAAATTATTTAGTGTATCTAGTTGAAAGGTTAATGCTTTACTTTGAAATTTAAACAGTCAAAGCAACACCAAGTAACATTTAAACCTTCATAAAATATTTTATGTAGGTTTTGTGATTATATTTCGACTCACAACTCGTTGAATGACACTTCTGTCACGGCCCGAGGGGGTCCGTATCGCATTCACTGGCACTAGGCAGCTTTGAGAAGGGTGGCACGAACCCTGCCACACACAACAACTACAACTATGCAGACTGCTTTACAGCATATATCTCTTCCCTCATTTCTTATTTCAATCATCATCATTTGACATTGTTTTGCTACAATTAGATTCATTACGTCATCGATGATAATCCTTCACAGAGCCACTGGATACAGAAACTTACTTCAATCTAACTGCAGGCGAGATCAGGATTTTACAACGCGATGGGCTGGTCCTCATGAAAAATGCGGTCTTCTTTCAGACAAAACAGTACCGCTTTTGTCCACACTTAGCCACCAAAATCGACCAAAACTGAAACCTCTTTAGTGTTGCTTTACTGCCAAAGATCGAACTTAAATTAAATAGAGTGCCAACGTTGTCATTCATTGTCATTGTAACTCATCTTTCCTTTCTTTTCCTATGGTTATTTTCTTTATTATTATAGAACTTATTAGAGGGGTAAAAGGGATACAATGCCATCCCCATGGGGTAAATATAGATTCACCACATGAACCTATTCTTACCTGGTGAATCACAGCATCTCTACTTTTTTGTGTAATCTATCTATAGATCATCAGAATCAGTGTGAAAAACATTCTGCATATAATAATTTCATTGAAAGAAAAACTGAAAAAAACAAAGCACTTCAATTAGAATTATACATCCATCTGGAAGATGATGCAAGGTCATGCAGCAGCAACAGCTCTTAGGTCTCTCAAACATCTTGAATAATTTGACATGGTCAGCATGAAGTAAGATTACTTCATATTGGCGTGTCTTTTTCTTATCTTCAAGGCGCAGTTTGGAGATAAGATGTGATCATCTATGCTGGTACTGTGTACCCACGCAGCATGCGATGCATACAATTATGCAAATAGGACTAAAAGCTGTAAGGAGATGTACAGAGCTGAGAATCCCTTAGTACTGACAAGCAGCAATGGTGGTGGTTTTGCAGTAGCATTTATAATAAAGTGTTCCACTAGAAAAAAGGGAATAGATGAAAAGTGTTTAGAGACAGACGTGTCTGTTCGGCTGATCGGCGAAGTTTGTCAAAGTTAGAGTGGTGGGTCTAGGCTCTGAACTAGATGTTTGTTGGTCAGCTTACCTTACTTCAAATATCAACAAATTAAAGGCCTTGCAGTGTGTGGATGCTGCATTTATTGACTTCACTTTTGTATTGAAGAAATGCAATCTAACGTTCATCACCTGATAAGATGTGTAAAAATATTCCTTTTAAAAAACGTACAGATCTTTTTTTTGGCTGACAGCATATTTGAAAATTAAAAAGCAAAGGTTTAAGCACCTAAAACTGATAAATCCACATAAATAATTCATGACACGGGTGAGCAGGTTACATCACAGCCACTGTCACCGATAATCAGATGACACTGATAAGATAATTTGTATGGTTCCCACAACACAGGGGCAAAGAGGATAATCATACTTTCAAATGAGCTGGGACAGTACGTAATATAATGAGCATGATGTGGAAAGCCTTCAGTCGAGTGCTGCTCTGTGTGGTGGCATCAAGAAATCTGGGCTGGATAAGATAATTATCAGACCGCTTTGGCGTGTTCGACATTAGCTGTGCATGGTGATTACAGGAGCTATATTGCGAAGGCTGATTTCGGAATCATTATGTTTCCAGTTATCATAGGCTGATGCTAATGAGATGGACACAAGTGAGTTAAAAAAGACCAAGAAGAATGGTAAAATACAGAAAAGAAAGCCTTTACATGTTTGTTAGTTTCTCACATCCTCACATAGTTATATTGTGCAGAGGGCTGCAAAAGTAATCATTAAGCACAAATTTAAGTGTAGTAGATTAGCGCTGTTCACTATAGTGCATAATCGTGAACTGAAAGCAAATCAAATGTGCTTCAACTTTTTTTCTTACAAATAGGAATCTGAAAAGTTTATATTCTGTTGGGGAAGCCTGTTTATCACAATACATATCTAAGCACATGTTTGCCCATTATCTTTGCAAAAAACCTTGAACTAAATCCAATTAAATTAGAGATTAAACAACTCTTATCAACTCTTTTTTTAAATGTTTTGGGTGTTTTTGGCTTTTATTCACAGTCCTTGAACCAGTTATTACAATCTCTGTGTATGAGATGCCTGTTCTTCTGCTACACAATATTTACAATCCGTTCATTAAATTGTTTCTGTTGAAGAGAAGCATTCAAATTCATTTCATAGTGACAGTTGTTAAAAGTTTATTTTAGATCTAAGTTACCCTGCAGCATTAACTCCTGGGTAAGCAAGTCATAACATTTGAACTTGCTTCTTACTACTCCTATATAACGGCCAGATATGTTGTGTGCTCGACTAAAAATTGTCCTGTAACAGTTTGTCCAGCATGAGATGTGGCTCTACGCTGCACCTCATGAATTGCCACCAACTGTCTGTCTGCTTTTCGGATTAGGCTTTTTATTATCTTACATATCAGTTTTGGTCCATGTGTTATTAGGTCCGGATTTAGTGACATGTATTTCATTTTAAGATGGTGTGTTTCTTGGTCTTTATGATGATTTTTATGAACCTCTATGTATCACTTCATAGAGCAGACTCAACAGTTTCATCTAGATTAAATTTAATGAATAGATTACACAAAAATGGACTCCTTTGACTTTTTCACATGAATGCTGAATACAGTCTGTTGCACTTTCACTTAGATTTCACAATAGATGTGGAGTGTGATAACCAAAACTAACAAAGAATACAGTTGAATTAGTTGTTCTAAAGTGACAACATATCAAAGGTTTCAAGAGTAGTAAACCTCTGTCCTTGACACCATTTCCCTTCAGCAACACAGCAGTGAAGCTACAGAAAGGAATGGTAAAAACAAACAAAGAAGCAAACAAAAAAATAAACTATCTAGTGGAAAGCAACTTCATTCCCAAGTATGCAATTCCTGATTCTTGAATGGGTTATTTCCTAGAATCCGTTATCACTTTCAAAGCATAACTAATAATTTTATGGCTAATTGTTATATTTAAGATAAATAAGATCAGAATACTTAATATGTTTTGTTTTAGTTTTTCATCTTGTCTGTTGGCTTGTGTTATAAGAGACAGTTTCAAGGCTGCAACAGAATTCTCCAGCTGTCAGATCAAGGTTCTGCTACTGGGTGACAGACATCATGGGGAATAGCTTCATAACATAATTTGTGACTCAAACAAAGCAAGATGTTTGAGTTTGCTCAACACATTGCCGCTAAAGAAAACACATTGAGTGTCTAAAATACAATGGAAATGAAAGACACATTCTCCTCAAGTTGACAGAGGACATGCTGAAAAGAAAAGTGAAGAACGCCCTTGAGCCAACACACTGTTCTGTATTATATGCATCAGTTTAAAAGGCTTGGTTCCCAAGAAAAAACATGCAGAAAGAGATTAATTATAAAATGTCCCATAGATCTATTCAGTCATTGTCTGTACCTGCTCATTCGTTCATGTTGGGCTGATGTCTATTTCCAGCATTCATTGGACAGGAGTCGGGTTAGACTAGGGTTGCCAATCGTCCTTTAAAAAACGGAATTGTTCCGTCTTAAGAAATAAAAGCACCCCACCCATATTGAGTGGAAAAGGAACACAATTTGTCCCGATACTACAGTGAGAGTCAAAAAATAGTCATTAAAAAGTTAATGGAAAATGTATAACAGGGCACATTGGATAGAAAAATTACAGTAAACTTGTTTCCTGGCTCCTGTCTGGTGTTGTGACCAATGAGCAGACAACATATTCTCACACAAGTGTGAGACTATCCAGAATAAGCTCACGGAAAAGATTGCAGGAGACAACAGAGTGAACCGAGTGACACAGATGCCAACACAGCTTTTGCAGGCGGTTTGTATGTCTGTATAACCAACAACAACAAAAGTGCATAGATTTCGTGTTCACTTATAAAGGTTTTAACTTCATTACTGGGTAACAAATGTACTGTAATCATCCAAGTAATATTTTCCTGCTAGATTTTAGCCCCTGAGAGCCAGAAGTCCTTTTGTACAACCATCAACTACTTGAATTTATTTATTCCTTAAATGAATTAAATATATATTATTCTCTTTCTTCTTGCTTTAGGATCTTGTGTGAAATTCAAAAGAATGTCCTCTTTTTTGAAAAACGTTTTTATATTAGCTTCAATTAGTGTATCATGCGTAGCATCATTATCTGATTAACTAAATGCTCTTTGTATCTTGGTTGATTCACTTCAAAGTACTAGACTACTCTCAAAATCCACAGGAATATAGAATTGAAACTTTTGGTTTCCGTTGATGTCATTAATCTCTGTTTCATTGAAATAAAGTACAATTTAGGGCTGAAGGATATCAGAAAATGTTTTAATATCGATAATATTGGTAAACATTGCAATACCAAAATCAGTTGGATAATAATTTGTTTTCCATGTGTTCTTGTCACTCACAAAAAGTCATCTAATTCAATGCAGGTTTAGGTCAAATAGTTTACAAAAGTCCTTTTAACACACAAAGGAGGCTGGGAAAAAAATCGCCACGCCAGAAGGGTTAAAGGCAATGGAGTCAGCTGGCCCACAAATGAGGTGTCCATTCTTTTTCTTTCAGGGAGTTGGAAACCTTACTGTAGACCC
Source organism: Orestias chungarensis (assembly GCA_032876305.1). NCBI lineage: Eukaryota > Metazoa > Chordata > Actinopteri > Cyprinodontiformes > Cyprinodontidae > Orestias > Orestias chungarensis. Next base: position 6,177,042 of record JAVLVB010000557.1, on the reverse strand, counting down.
TGGAGATATCCCTGGTCAAAGTAGTAACACAAAGGGCATACGATTATCACAGTACACATAAACACCTCTGAGTAATTTAAAGAGACCAAATAACCTAACAGTAAAGTTTTTAGACTGTCGGATGAAGGCGATAGTACCCAAAGAGAACATACATATGCACAGGGAGCAAATGCAAATCATGTGCATGCAGGACTACAGGAAAAAAAGACAAAAATGTTAACTACTCTGTAGCTCAAAGCCTCTGGACTTTCTATAAAATGAAAAAGCCCAGTTGTGGTTGCCCTGATATTTGGTTTTTAGATTAAAGTCTGAGGATGTTCCCTATTTCTTTCCCTGGCATGATTAATGTCCTTCATTCCACTGAAAATGTCACAAGCCATTATGTATAGCGAATGCAAAACATCCATCCATTCATTATCCAACAGCACTCATGTAATTGGAAAGATTCTACGCATGCACAGAGAGAACCTACAGAGAGACCCAAGACTGGAATTAAATCCATGACCTCTTTGCTTTAAGACAGTGCTACCAACTGTGGTACTGTGAAACAATGCAGTGGTGGAATAAACATTTAGAAAAATATAATATACAACCCACATTCTGGAACTTTAATGCAATCTACATGTATTATTTAGTAAGTTGAGTATTTTTAACTTCAATAAACTAATCACAAACAAAAATATGTTAGTAAATTATCTACAAAATTAAATTTATATGGTAATTAACTTTTAATTATTAACTTTATTTATTGAGTGCCCTGTTTTTCCTGGTCCTTCCTGAAAATAAGCAACCTTATAACATAAAACTGGCATCATATTTCGGCTTCTAGTGTGAATTGCAGTGATAGCCCATCACAAAAAATTCAAATCTGAGCTGAGCACCTTGTTCTACATGTTTGCTGTATCCTTTATATACCTCACAGCAAATTGTCACAAACAGGATTATGACTCGAGCAGAGGTGGATTGAGGGATGAAATAATGATTTATTGTAGAAAAGAATACTGAACAGAACACGAACTGAGACAGATGAACAATGCAGCACGGAAGAGGAAAATAAACGAAAGAAAAACACGGGATGGAAAATGGACGGTAAACAAAGAACAAACTAATGGGCAAGCGAAGAGGAGAACAGAAACTAAGAAGCGACAAACATAGGTTAATCATAAACGCGGAGGAACACGGAGGACACTTAAGGGAGAGACACCAGCACAGAGAAACAGGTGAGCAGAAGGGGGAGCTTACTTGGAAGAGATGAGGACAGGGATATGGAAGGGGGACAGGGCAACAATGAGAGGTAAGGCAACACAACAAACCAGAGTAGTAGTGAATGAGAGAACCAGGCTTAAATACTAAGGAGAAGGAGGTGGAGCAGTAGAGAAGATGACCAGATAATTAGAAACAGGTGCAAGTGACAAAGAGACTCAGGCTGAGGGAAAACAGAGAGAGAGAGAGAGAGAGAGAGAGACAGAGACAGAGAGACAGAGCAGGGGGAAAAAGAACCAAAGAAAGCAATGACTTAATAAACTAAACTATTGCAAACTAAAGAAATGTAACAGGTGGCACCAGTAGGTGTCGCACTCTCCACAGCCTGAGCCTCCATAAAGGGGAAGCTGGAAGGGTGGTGGCCAAGTGTCAATTTCCTGTGTGTGAGACCCGTGCTGTTTGCTGGGTGAGGGCTGCATTAATTGTGTTCCAGTAGTAGCGTTACCTGGGCGTGGTGGTTCGACGCTGCAGGTAGGCTTACACATTTGTCTCTTTTTCAGAATGAATTGCATGTTTGTTATATTGTTTTTATTTGGTAGGGTTGCACCACATCGGCTACACCAAGTTTTGTTCTGTGTTGATTTATGCAGTGCAGGTAGGCAGTGTTTTTAATGTCTTTTGGATTGATTTGATTAAAATGATTTAATAAGCAATTAGTAATTTTGTGTTTTTGTTTTTACAGTTTTACACTGCATCCTGCTGTCCTTTATAGAGGTTTTTTTTTTTCTATTTGTTAGTCCGCCCAGTTAGGATTGTTTGTCTCGTCATAGCAAGAATTGTGAGGGCGGGCCAACAACCTATGATTCATTTCTGTTTTGTTTCCGGTTTGTTTTTGGGTCACTTCCCTGAATATCTTTTAGTTAATTATAATAAAAATTAACTTTGTTTTGGTTGTTGTTCATTTCCCTTAGGACCTATAACACAGACCATGACACAAATATTAAATAGGGACTTCTACAGTTTTTCTTGAGACTGAAGTCCAAGTTTTATTTATTTTTTTATTTTTTTAACCAAAGACATAAGATAAACATGGATACATTTAGATTAGAAATAGCAATTCTAAAAAAACATTCTTCATTCCTAGGTGATCAAATTATCATAGCAACTTACGGCTTTTATTGATATTCTTTTTTCCTGCTCTATCATTTATTTTCAATCTTGCTGAAGGATATTGTCATATTACGTAACCTTCTGACCCACATAAACAGAGGACTCTCAGGAGTAGAAGTAAATTAAAGTTTATTGAGGGATTGTAGATGGGACAGTCTGGAGGGAACCCAGCAGGGAAACGGCAAGGCAGCAACAGGGGAACTGGCAGGAGACGTCGCTGGGGAAACGGGCGGCTTCAGGATGGAGACAGAAATGGTGAATGGTGAGTTTGAGGTTAGACTTGGATTAGAAGCGGACTTACTTGTGGATTATCCAAGGGAGACGCCAGGAGGACTTAGAGGGTCTGAGTTACTGTAATCCTTGATGGTCTTGGTTGTCTAGGTGGTTCTTGCTTGAGCGGGCAGATCAAGCTGAGAGAGCGGAGAGGTGACCAGAGCTGAAGAGGACGATCGGTGGGCGGCAACTGAGGTGGGTGACTTTGGTTTCTGCAATCCTGCAGACAGTGGTGGAGAAGTTGACTTTGGTTAGATCGGAAAAACACAAAGGAAAAACATTAGTATCAACACGAAAGCTGAGACACCAAAGATTTACTAGAATGCTCGAGAAAGTGACGCTGAGGAAACCACTGTTACCGGTAGCAACTAAGCACTCAGGCGACAAGAAGTAGATCGCTGCTCCTTAAATGCTGCTCAGCTGGTTGGTGATTTGGGTCATCACAGTGCTCCAGCAAACAGGAACTCAAGCGCCCTCCAAGGACAACCTGGATACAGCCACTCAAAACCCTGACAGATATATTTGTTCAAGCACAGCATAGCTCAGTGACAAATTGTGTTCAGACATAAAATAATAATAAAAAATAGCCATAGCCATTTAATATGACTACATATACTATTAGGATGACCTGGTTCTGATTTAATGAAAATAAATGTATTCAGTTCAGATTGTCCCTAGTCAATAAATAATGTCACATGAACTGTGGACCTCTGCAACTCCGCCAGAGTTATCGTGGGATTCTTTTTGTTGTTTTTGTTAAATCTTCACCTCATATCAGACTTTCTAAGTGTGTAATTTTTAAATGTTTAATACATTTAAATTTCAAAATATTTGTTTTATGAATCTAAACAATTCCCTCTTTTATAGTTATGTTTGTTGTTTTTTTATTTATAAACAATGAGAGCTTATATCAAACCAGCAATGGTATACCTTAACTTTGTACATTTCTAAAGCTAATCTTTCTTTAGCTGATACATGGTTAAACTGGGTTGTGCTGCAGAATAATTAAGCAAAGCAGTTCCGAACACAGCACCCAAATGTTCACTCGGCAGGATTGATCAAAGGAGATGTTACTACTTTCAAGGATGGCATCTCTTTGGTTTATTTGTTTCCATAGTCCGAGTTATCACGGGAGAGTTGGCTGTGTCTTAGATTGATTCACGGAGCCTGAAAAGTGCAGCAGACAAGTGTCACTTCCCATTGGATGTTTTGGCTAACTGTTATACATCTTTCAAATAGCACGACGACATGCTAGTTTAAAGTTGTTTTCATATCTCTGATCCTCTTTTTAACTTTGTGACTTTTACAAACTAGAGGGAACATATGGCAAATAAGAAGGCCATTGGAAAACAATGTCTGAGCCTAAAACGTGAAGTAATCTCTACTCAAGCAGACGTTTTCCTCACTGGACACTTCTGTAAAATTAACTGGTTATGTGTAGAGATATTTTTTTACCTGAGGGTCTAAAACTTTTATTACTTCTAAAAAAATATTGATTAAACTGTGGCATCATAAAAAAGTTGGAAATCATATTTAGCACAAGGAAATCAAAATTGGCTCTTAAACAGAGCATAAGAAATTCATAAGGAATAAAATAATTTGCAGACATTTTTTTGCACTGTCAGAACGAACAAAAACTTGTGCAAGGGCAAAAAGTTCTGTTTTTTCTTCTCTCTCACTACACTTCTCCAGACATATTTTTCTTTCTCTCCAAGTCTGTGTGATTGCACTTCACTCTCAGATGCCTCTCAACATATCTTATCCATTGACAAATTCCCCGATTCAGTGTTCTCATAATGACTATTCCCAGGAAATGTGCAAGAAAGAGGAGGAGGGGTAGGCGGGTGCCAAAGACAACCAAAGAGCAAGCCCCAAGCTTCCCCCAATGGGTTGTACTGCATCGATTGACTGGTGAAATTTATCTCATACTGTGTGAAACCAGCTCAAACCCTTGACATCTCTTCATGAAAAAAAAAAAATCCTGTGTCTCCCCAAGGCTTACTGGAAAAAAACTGTGAAGAAGCTACTTTTTACTTCAGCTGAGAAAGCTGAAACAATCACTGTGGGCATGTGTTGCACATATGTTCAGTTGCAAAGATATCTGATATACTTTCATATACAACACAGACTTTTTTTCTAAAAAGTAACCATACAGCTGTTATATGGTTGTTCATTACATGTCTTTAAACAGAAACAGATAATTCCTCTTTATTCATATAAAACTTCTAAAACCTATGAAGGGTTTAGGTAAGCTAGTTTTTTGTTTGGCCCCTTTTACATTCATTTGCTGAAATTATGGCCCACTCATCTGCTGCCTTGGTCTCCCCAACCATTCATCCCTGTTTAATTGTGTGTAGGACTGAAACCATAGATTTTCTATAACCAATAATACTTTTAAAACTAACTTGGAGACATACTAATGGTCCTGGTTCAATTTGAAGGTCCAATTGCTACAGACAAGCTACAAGAATAATTTAGGGGTATCTCCAAATTCTTTAGATTTTTCTTCAGATGATCTAGAAGGCTGCTGCTCGCTTGGTTTTCAACCAGCCAAAGCAATCACATGTTACACCCCTTTTTACGGAACTCCATTGGCTTAGCCACACGCATTTAATTCAAATCACTAATGCTGGCATACAGGGTGTTTGATGGATCAGCGCCCATCTACCTCGAAACCCTCTTAAAGCCTAACGTCACTGCCCGCCCGCTCCGTTCCTCCAAGGAGCGCCAACTAGCGCGACCAAAGCCCCGTGCAGGTCAATATAAACTCTTCTCATTTGTCTTCCCTCGCTGGTGGAACGACCTTACGTGCACTATCAGGGCATCAGATTCTCTTTCCACCTTCAAGAAATCCTTGAAGACCCAGCTCTTCCGAGAGTATCTTTTTCCCTGAAAGATCTAAAAGCACTTGTTACCCCCGCTGATATTAGTTAGCACACAGTGGATGGTGCTTGGGCTTCTGTGTTACCTAAACGCTGTAAATGAGTGTCCTTTATCCTATGCTAGCATATTGCAGGTGAATAATAATGTTTACCTCATGTTGTTTTTGGTGTAAACCACACCGAGGCAGCCCTTTTGCAGGCGCCAGGTAGGCAGTAGCGTAAAGGGTCTTGCTTAAGGACCCACACTGGATGCTGTTGTGTATTTTTTGCCCTGGGCTGGATTCAAATGTCCTTTGGATTAGAAGTCTGGTGACATTCCAATTGAGCTTTCCAGCCGTAGGTCAATGTTTAACCTTCGTTTTGTAAGTCGCTTCAGATAAAAGCCTCTGCTAAATGCATAAATGTAATGCAATGTAAATGTAATCTCCCTGTGAGAGTTCAGAAGATCTATAATGTGAATCAACATCTTTTAAAAATACTGTTGTCATTGTAATTGGTCCAATAAATCCATTCCGAATAAAAAAAAAAGAAAAAAAAATATTAGCTGTTTTTCTTTCTTGTTAACACAAAATTAGAATCAGCTTAAGTTGTTACACCGTGATGTAGGTTGATCATTGACGACACTTATATGTAAAAATGAGAATATTTACATCTATTCTTGATGTGACATGGATCCAAAGAAGGGAAGCTAAAATAGTTGAAATTTGATCTTGCTCTATTAATTTTTATCACAAGTCTTTCTGCAGCCTTTTAGGTCAACTGAGGGCTTTGAATACGATTTTGTGGACTCTGATATTAAAAAATGAAAGTAGTCCATCTCTCAAGTATCAAATGTATTGATTACACTTTCACCATCAGTTCAGGCCAGAATGTTCAAAATTTTCTGAAGGTGAAAAAAGGAAATCTTGGATATCTGTTTGATATGGTATGATGTCAAAAGTTTTTTAAATTTTGTTACCAGATGCCAATTCAATTCCATCTGGTTCAATTGATTGAATAAGCAGTTTCTTTTTCAGAGGTTCTGGTATGAAGATAGCAACCTTTGTATTGTCTGAATTTAGAAGTAACAAGTTTAGAGTCCTCTACGTTTTTATATATTCAAGTCATTCCTGTAATGATTCGATTCATCAACATCTATGGGAAAAATGTAGTTTATAATCAGAAACTATGAAAATATATACTATGATGTCTGATCATTTGACCAATAGGAAGCAGACATACAGGGTCCCAAGCAAGGAAACCTGTGGTACTTCCCTCTGGATTTTGCTTATTGCTCTGACCCAGGAAGCAACTCAGGAGAACAATGAATAAGGTAAAGGTGATTTATTGAACAATGTATGTGCAGGTTAATTGTGAATGTCCACTGTTGTGTATTTAAACACGAGTTCAAAATGAGCAGACAATTCAAGCAAATAACAGATGGTAACATCTTTGTTTTGAGTCCACATGTTTTTCTTCTTCATTGCTTCTTTTTATTTGGCGTACTTAACTAGAGCGCCCCCCAGTGACAATGTATTGTTATTCTTTTATTTGAATACCGCCACTCAACAATATTAAACACACAGGATAAACACAACCAAGATGGCCTTCAAAACCCTTATAACTACAGGTTCATTTATTTCTGTGTGTCTGTAACACCACATGCACCAGGAGGTCTGAGGTATTGAACGGGGGAAATTGCGGTGATGGGAACTGGCAGCTCTGGGGGGAATCGGACAGGGGAACTGGAATCCTGGAAGGTGAGTAAAATTGTTTGGGGTTAGTGTTACTTGTGTACGGTAGTTCGCAAAGGAGGGGCAAGAGGATCCAGAGTGATAGGTTGTGAGTTAGCTGTTGCTGCGGTGGTGAGTCCAGAAGGCGTAGAAGGATGAAGGAGGATGCATGGATGACGCTGGGGTTGAAAGACAGCAAGGATGTATGGTTGGTGGTCTCATGGGGGTGGAGAAGCAGTTCCAATCAGAACTGGACGATCCATTTTGATTTGTTCTTGCTGGTTTGTAGTCCACAAGCGGATACCTGTGTTTTGCAATCATGACAAATAGTTACTAGGAACAAGACGGTAAACAACAATGGCATCATAGGTTTCAACAAGCAACACAGAGAAGGCTTAGGGATTGTCAATGTAACCCCTTCTCCCACTTTTCACATACTGATAGCACCACTGCAGACAAAATGCCAGCACAGGCTTCCAATATCTGTAGTTTCAGGTGCTGCACATCTCATATCTTCACAGCATAGTCAAATGCCTTCAGATAACCCCAAAGACAAAAGTCTAAAGGGGTTCAGATTGGGAGACCTTGAGATTAAATCACTCTTCACTACAGTGCTACTCCAACGTACTGAAGAAATTATTGACAGATAAAGGATTACATGCTTAGTTATAATCAACTCCAGAGTTAATAAAAGTGGTAAGACAAGAGAGGGTTACGAGTCTTTATTTTCTAAACGGGTGGGTAGTTTTCACAGTTTTAGAAAAGCCAAACCACTTTAAAGCCAAACCACTTTAATCTAAGACAGCCTCAAAGGAGACTCTATGGATGTCACTTTTAACATTTGACAATGGTCCTGGGTCAGGTTTCTGAGTATTGACCTCCCAATAACCAGTCACTGTGCAGAACAAATCTGTAAAGAAAAACATGAACGGGTCGGGTTTTGAAACTAGGCTATCTACATACGGTCCCAGCCAACCTGAGGTTATGGTTGCTCAGGTTCTGCTGAATGACCCTCTATGACTTTCATGGTCTGTGTTGTTTTGCTCTCTGTTTAGTTGCTGTAGTTGTTTACTGTACTGTGTGTAATTTCCAAGTAAAACGTAATGATTGGTGTTAGTGATGCTAGTGTCCCTATTTTATTCCTACCCTACCCCCATTATCCAGTAGGACAGGAAAAGCAGGAATATACAGCAGCTGGAACAATTTTACTTATTGATGCTCCTGTTTATGTTAGTGCTGTAAGCTAGCAGTTAGGCAGCACCTGCTATTGCTGTAACTTAGAATATGACAAAAAGGCATTTCTTCAGATGTGCAATTGATATTCTGGTAATGCCGTTTTCTCCACGGGAAATATCTATACAGGCAGTTATAGTAATTACTTCATAGTTTTCAAAATTAGTTACAATAAAGATGTTGTTTTTATATTGGGACTGTATTGCCACCATATTAAAGGACCTCTAGCAATGAGTTAAAGATCCCCAGTGTTCATAACACAGTAAGACTGTAAGAAGTTAAAATAATTACTGAAAACAGATTCATTGGAAGCATAATTTGCAACAACATTTGTGCATGACATTAGTTCTACAGTTGCTTATAGCATAAAATGTGATGCAGTCTGTGGTGATGTCCCCACTCCCTCTAGTATCTTGATTTAAGCACCATAGAGAATGGAAATTACAAGTTTGCTCTAAATTTAGAGGAAGATGTGTAAGGTTTAGGGGGCAGTTGATGTGTTAAAGCCTGGTGTTTGGAGGACAGGAAAGCCCTGCTATTTTCAAAAGTCTTAATAGGTCCATGGGCTTACGATTAAATTCCTCCACTTTTACTGTGTACATGATGAAGACAGAGAATACAAAATAATGTCAGACACAACAGTGGATGTTTTACAAATGTATTCAATTATTTCACCAACAGGAGCAGGAAACAAGAAAGCAGCAGACCCAGAAACCACTGAGGAGGACAAAACCGGTTAGTGGCTGGTTTTGATCAGGTTATTAAATGATAAATGGGAGAAAACGCCACTAACACGGAAATCTTATGGCAGAAACAAGGTCACGATCAGGCAAACAAACATGAAATGTATACTGGACAACTACTTACTATAAGTCACTCTGCCAAAGAGACTTGGAATAAGGACTAGTTAGATAGACAGACAAACTTGGTGGAAACATGAGCGATAATTGTTGGATGATTAATCAGTTAGCATGGGAAACCAGGGAGCAGATAAAAAAAAAAAAACCTCTTTGCAATATTAACACTACTATTTTCGAATCCACCTTTATATATGACTTTATATATGACATATACTAAGTGCTTTCATGGTACCCCCTACAAAAGAATGACTTATAAAATGTGTCTTAGATATATGGCTGAAGTTGGGGTAGGCTACAACCACATTTAGGCCATATTAGGTATTTGTGTAGTGACATTAATGGCAATCAATATTCATAGCACAACCACTCATGTATTAGTTATCAGGAAAATTTGCTGAGATACAAAAATAAATCTCCAGAGCCATTTAAGCAAGACTTTGTCCTATGAGTCGATATGTGACAAACTGATAAATGTAGAAATTATCCTATTTCATATTCATAGGACTGTTGTCCTAGTTAATCATCAAAAATAAAAAAATGTCCATTTCATTCTTCTGGCTATCCATGGGATCAGATCCAAAGACTTATTATAATTGGATACTAATGTATTACATTATTAATCATCATTTTATTGTCAGGCTCCACTGTTAACTGCTGTTTGGCTCAGGAAAAAGTATGCAGAGGAAGGAAATTTCACATTTCCAAGTGAATATAAGGGTTTTCAAATTATGTGTAATGTGTAATGCATTATATATAATGAGCTATACAAATTGGAAAGCATGGGGTAAAATACATCACATAAGACATGCTCTATTTTCATTGTGTAGTGTTGCCCAAAAACATATTTACCCCAGTTCTAGAAATTGTAATGTTTATCCAAAAACTTCTGAAAAGACAACTGACTTCCTTCTCTTTGAATAATATGGTACAGTAAAACACAGAAATCTTGCTTTTTCTTTCAATCTATTTTTTTAAGTTATACCTTCAAAGTTGTTCAGTTTTACTTGGGTTTTAAAAAGGTTTAGTGATCAACACTTGAAAACATTTCAACTAAAGCACATATCAAATCAAACACTTTATTTAACCCAAAGGAAAATTAAATGTTGTTGGAGTAACATATTTAACTAAGGAGTTTTTGTAAATTGTAATGGCTATGGGCAGGAAAGATCTCCTGTAGCGGTCTGTTTTGCAACTAAGCTGAAGAACCCATTGACTGAAGAGATTCTTTTCCAATAGCAGTCTGATGAAGAGGATGTTAAGGGTTGTCTATGATTTTCTTGATTTTATCTAAAATCCTTCTTTACACCATCATCTCCAGAACTTCCACATTTGTCCACCAGAACAGACCCAGCCTTCTTTATTAGGTTGTTTACCCTTTTTAGGTCCAATTGCTTTTATGCTGCTGCCGCCACATATGATGGCAGAGGAGATGACAGTCTCAACAACAGACTTATAGAGGATCTGCAACATCTTGCTGTAAACCTTGAAGGGTTGTAGCTTCGATAAGAAGTATAGTCTGCTCTGTCCGTTCTTGTCAACGGCTTCACTCTCCAGTATGTTGTCTGGAAAAACGCTGAGGCATTTTTATTTCTCAACCGTCTCTACTTCTTCTCCCATGATGAAAACAGGGGTTGATCTGTCCCCGTTTCTCCTAAAATCTACAATTATCTTTTTTGTTTTGTTCATATTTAAGATGAGATGATTGTTCCCACACCATGCCACAAAGCCCTCCACAAGCTCTCTTTAAACAGCATCTGCTCCATCTCTGATACACTTAACAACTGCAGAGTCATCTGTGTATTTCTGTAGATTACAGGAGTCTGACTTGTACTTGAAGTCTGAAGTGTACAAAGTGAAAAGGAATGGTGAGAGTACAGTCACCTGTGGTGCTCCGGTGCTGCTTATTAACTGGTTAGATACACAGTCCTTCAGTCTGACAAACCACTCCTAATTTCTAAAATGTAATCTGACTGCAAATACAAAGTCTCTTTGGTAAACGAGTCTCTGGCTTTATAGGAACATTGCTAAAGGGAGGAGTTTACAGAAATAACGGGTTAAGTTTAGCTTTCCTTTCTTTGTTGAACTGATGTAGTTGATATAGTGGATCCGAACATCTTTGTGGCTGCTAAAATTTATATCTGGAAATACCCTACCCTATAAAGTTGTTAATCTGCTTTTTAGTAGTTTAGCTGAGGACAAAGGTTAACAGCAGCATAGTGCTGCTGGGATCATGTCTTACAGAACGTCAGCTGAATGGGTCTTAAAATACAATTTCAGTGTAACTAGTCACTTACATTACATTTTTAGACGATTCCAGACTTTTTAGACCAAATGTACAAATTCTTAATTGTATCATAACTAAACTTTCTACATCTGGTTATCTTTGCAAAGTAGTGGGTGGAAGCTGTAGTAACAATAAAATGCATACACATGAACAAAGACAATATAGAAATAAAAAACCTACCTGCATCTCATAAATGTTCTAATGAAGTAGATGTTTTAATAATCCAGGTCAAAGTCTGGATTTTGAAAAAGTCTGCTTTGATAAAAACAGAAAACATTTTAGCATGTGAGAATGAATCCACTCATTGTTGAGATGTAAATATAACTGGGAATCTGTGGCAGTATCAAAACGTTTGTGTTTTGATACTGCTATATATATATTGATGACTAAAAACTTTTGAAATACATAGTAAACTCAGACAAGGACATCTCTTCTGGCTTATCAGGAGAACATTATGTTGCAATTTTCTCTACATCATCGTTATTTTTATATGTTTAGACAACTTCAGATGTCCTCTCTCTGAAGGTTCTTTGACATTGCGGTCACGTTGTAAAATTTCCTCCACACCAATCCTTTTGACTTACTTGATTATATGAAAAAAATGACATAAATATGATGCAATGTCAAGCAAATCTGTTCATTTGTCTATTTCCCATAAAATCACCATGGTACAAAGTCTGACATGTTTTCCATTGACATGTTTTCCATTAATATTCAATGAGTATTCCCCTAGGAGATTATTGTGGTGTTTTTTTTTTTCTATTTTTCTGCACTTCACACTTTTTTTGCTTGCTACTATAAAGAACTTTTTTTTCTTGTGAGAAACCAGAATTGTATTCCAATGAAATAATGGCATACAGTGAGGGGCCAGGTTGTTAATTCTGTGTATATTCTATACGGTGTGGGAAAATGGTAATTGGGACTTGCATAGCTTTGGTACATTAGCAGATCAATCCAATTGCAATGTGCTGCAAGGCTTTCTCACATTTCTTCAGAAATGCTAAGCAGCTGTGCATCAGTGCTCTGCACTCTGCTGTGTTGTTACACCTGCAGGTCTCTTAATCAAACATTGAATAAAACACCCATGGTTTCTTTATTATGTAAAACATTTATCTTTTCAAATTACATACTAAAAAATACTACTTGGCTGTCAAAAAATAAATATTAGACTCTACTTGAGTGGCATCATACCTACCATAGATTCAAGGATTCTTTATTGTCATTCAACATACATGATGGTACATGAAGTGGAACGAAATTATGTACTCACGGTACTATTCCACCCAAGAGCTAATATTAAAATAGATAAAATAAGTTAAAAAATAAAATAAAATTAAAATAAATAAAATCTAAGTAAAGTAAGTAAAATAAATAAAATAGGAATATACGGTATTAAAGTGCGGGTATAGTAAAACCTGTAGTCCGTGCAGTGGTTTGTTCAGGATGAGTTCAAGAGTCTAACAGCTTCAGGAATGAAGCTGTTTCTGAGACGGGTTGTTCTACACTTGATGCTCCGCAGCCTCTTGCCTGAGGGGAGCAGAACAAAAAGTGAGTGTGCTGGGTGGGTAGGATCCTTCCTGATGCAGGTGGCCCTCTTTCTGCATCTGGAGGTGTAGATGTCTGTGATGCTGGGGAGGCTGACTCCAACAATCCTCTGTGCGATCTTCACCACCCTCTGCAGAGCTTTCCTGTCTGCAGCAGAGCAGCTTCCATGCCACACGTT
>JAVLVB010000557.1:6084093-6159706 GCA_032876305.1 Orestias chungarensis | reverse complement strand
ATTTCTTCCTCAAGACCTCTTTAACACCTAGAGGGCTTTGGGAATGGAACCACCGTCTGTTTGATTGGCTGAGTTGCTACCCTAACATCTGAGCCCCAGGCATGAGGCAAAAAAAATAACATAACAGCAGGAACCCTTTCAAATACTGAAACAAACTAAATCTGAGACCATTCTTTGACGTTTTTGCTTCAGCTCGGATTTCAGATTTCACGACTTTTTACTTCAAATAGCTCTAGTGTGGCAGCAAAGGGTGAAGATATAACTAAGTGCAAAGGACAGCTGGGCTGCATATTAGTAGACCTGATCTGGTCCCATTTACTTGGTGCCACTGAACGTGCCAATCTACTCTTGCATAAGACACATTTTAAACACAGGTCACACGAGTCATGAAAATCAAGCAAAATCTTTCACCTGAGACAACAAATGATAACTTTGTCAGCAGTGCTGGAATTAACTGAGGTGCATTGTGGTAATCCTGTTGGGAAAGTGCCTAGCATGAAGGACAACAAGATCCAGCATCATAAAGAATGCCAAGTGCTTGACTGGCCTGCTGTTTTGGAGGTGATGGTGTTATTCATCCCCAACTGGAGGGAATACACTCAACTGTAACTTAACTGCTGTGCAAAAATAAAATGGCTCAGGGCTCAGAAATGTCAAATTTAGTTACTGTTCGTTGGCAAAGGCTTATTTTCTCTAACAACTTGATCAGATTACAGTAGATTAGCATTACATTCCTGCGGCAGGTGAATTGTTAAAAAGATCACGTTTAGCAAAAAGAAAGAAGGTTATTGATCACAGAATAGTCCCTAACAATACAGATGTGTTTTTAGAAATGCAAAAAAAATGTATCTTGGTTTCAGTCATTTCTGTTTTATAAGCTTTTTATTGGCCTTTAATTCAGAATATACTGTTTATCTAAAAACATAAAACTTACACAAATGACTGCAGCCCCCTTTGCATTTGAATCTGCAAATACAAAGAAAAGTTATGTGAGAATTCCACCTCGATAAGGAGGTACGTATGTTTTTTTTAACTCTTTAATTTTCAGTTTTTGTTTTTTGTTGGGGGGGGTGTGGGGGGTCAGTGGTGGTCAGAGGGCCTTTTGTACACCCTTGTCCCTATTGGGGTCAGGTGGGTCTGCTGGCGCCTATCTCCAGCTCACAACAGGAGAGAGGCAGGTGGACACCCTGGACAGGTCGCCAGTCCACAGTCCAAAGAACCATTTATACACACACTCACACCTAAGGACAATTTAGAGTGCCCAATCAGTTTTGTTTTTGGACTGTGGGAGGAAGCCAGAGTACGCAGAGAGAACTCACGCATGCACAGAGAGAACAGGCAAACTTCTTGCATAAACACCCAAGACCGAAGGTGGAATTGGACCTACAGTGTCATTTCTGCATGGGAACAGTGCCACCCACTGCGCAGCCCCAAACACAATATATTTCTTTAAATAATTATAGATTTTAATGTCAGTTGACAATTGTTTCATGAAATTATTTTAGTACAAACTCACACACATTACACCCAAACATATTAAATATTTTGAATCTGGAGTTATTTTCAAAAGTTAGATATCTATTTTTTTAGTCACTGGTTCATGATGTTGATCCAAACCTTTCCAGCTTTACCAAAAGTGTTGTTAAAACAGTTTATTGTTTTCCTTATATTTCACCACACTTTGTGTTGGTCACCACAGAAAATACTGTAGTTGCAAACAAAATACAGTGAAGTCTTGTAAAGAAGCAATTAATTGTTACATTTTAGTGCGGTTAAATTAAGTCACAAAATCCCTACTAATAACCCTTAACATTTATACAAATTTTAAACAGTGGAAGTGTCCACAGAGATGTAGGGATTATATTTATATATAGTTTTATAGTGATGCTGGTGTACTTTATTTAAATATATTAACGATGATGATTTTCTTCCTCATGCAAATTTTGATAAGAGTAGTCATAATTATTAAATGTCTTTTTTGAGGGAAATTACTTTTTAACTTTATCTGAGCATCTGCTTAAGTCTCTGTTCCTCTAATGGACTGAAGCCAATTGTTTTCAGTTGTGGTAACATTTTAAATTACTCTAAGAGTATTTTATTATCACTGTGTCTCAACTCTTAAACAGTTTAAAAATGTAAATGAAGCTTAGTCTGCAGTAAGTCTTGAAAATGTTATATTTTTAATGCAAATATCCCAATTTCTTTGTGAGGATATTTATCTGCTGTTATTTAAGTATTTTTACTTGTTGAGCAATGTAAAGGCTAAGAAGTGGAAAAAAAATGCTATTTATCGAAATGAACAAAATGTGTATGGGTTCTCTATTGAACTATACCTCTGCTTTAGCTAATCAACTTCAGCAGAAACTGCTCTTTGTTTTAATTTAAAACAGATATAGAAAAGAACACCCATTTCATCTTTCGGTTATAAAAAGAAATCATGATTCTCATCAATTCTTTATATGCCACTACACTTGGTGATATTGTAGTATTTTTTTACTGTAGGCTGATTTGTTCTTAATAGCTACTCATTGGCAAAGGTTGAAGTTAGCATATCAGCTATGCAACCCACAACAAGTTCATCAGTGGAATCTGGTCAACTTCCACATGCAGTGATGGCTCTTAAAGCTGTTCTTTAAAGATCTGATAAATCTACCTGTTCTGTCTCATCAGCACAAAAAGCCAAATGTACATAATGATGGCACCGATTTATGATGCACTATACCAGGGGTAGCAACCCTCGTCCTTGAGAGCCATTGTCCTGCTGGTTTTAGATGAAACCCTGCTTCAACACACCTGAAGCAAATAATTGGCTCATTACCAGGCTTTATCCATACTTGGTAGTTCTGAAATATTTGATGCAAAGTTGTCATGTTGCCACTTATATTTTAAACAACCCTAAAACATTGTAGACTCTCTAAAAACCCTAGAGAATTGAGTAGAAGATCATCTGTATTTAAAGAGTCTTACATATGGTGTCTACAGATCACCAGTAATCCCATTTAATATTGCAAATTACATTGTCCATCTCTGGAGGATGGTTCTAATACCTCTTCTTCAACAGTTTCCTGACCACAATGATGAGAAGAAATCCACCCCGCAGCTTTTGGATGACTGTATACCTAAAAAAAGGCTTTTAGTTCATTTTATGTCTTTCAAACCATTCAGGACACAGACAACCTTTCATTTGCCTGTCACAAATATTTTACAGTTGAAACAATCACAGAGCAGATTAGGTGGAAAATAAACTTCATCCCAAAAATATTTTGAAAACAAACCGCTCAGTCAGAGCACAAGACAGTCTTAAGAATGTAGTGTAATTGGAAAATAAAAGCATTTATCTTCTCTATTGTCCCTGAATAAGCCTCTGGCCCATCCCAGGTTTATTAGCTTCTTTATTGCTCTAGTGTGAGAGTACAGTACTTGACATATTCATCTTCTCAGTAATCTTTTATACTGCATTTATAATGATACCAGCTCTTGGAAAATGAACTTTTATTCATACCAGCAATTAAGATCTTGTGCAGTTTGTCTTGGCCACAGGGGAATGAAACAACCTGAGGAATCACTCTGCTAATGATGGCCTGTCAACGATGCAGCTGTCTGGAATAAATCGTCAAGAACCCCCTCATAAACAGCTATTCCCTCAACATTTGGCACACAAACACACACAGATAAGGAGGAACACAAACTATCATGTAAGAAACTTTATACACAGATAATATAACTGAGAATATAACTGAAGTTAAAAGTTTTAAGCCAAGCACCAACATGGCTTAACAAAAAGTATATCGTATTTAGTTAAATCAGAACCTGGAATCTGTTTATTTTATTGTTGTTTTTTTTTGTTGCAGTACTATTGTTTGCTATTTGTATTCGGTATACCCCTACCATACTAGTGCATTTTAGTTTAATGGCAAATGAAGGAAAACATAATTAATAATGTTTTGGGATACCTATATCATGGATTTACACGTGCTAAACCTGACTTCACCAGATTTATAGAACTTGCCTAAAAGATGTACCACATGAGAGCCCTTATACTTTCATACCACTTATGGCAATACAGGAGAAACACTGCTGCAGTATCAGTGTAAATGCAACTTAAATAAGGCAATGATGCCCCAATAATGAAGTTAGTTAATATCATGCAAGCTATGCTTTCTGATCTGATGAAGAATCAATTACCTCAAAATGCCACATGTTTGAAATTTATTTCAAATGGGAGGTTTAAACTACTGTTAAATCAGTTATGTCCTACTCACAGAAAGTTAGCGATATTTGGCTGTCAGGTTGAATTTCAGGATGAACCAGAAATGCATTCAAACCTAAACAGGTGAACTTAATGTGACCTTGTCTAAGCTTCTTAATGCACCTGTCCAACTGTTAAATGTTTCAGTACTTTTTGCACATGTTGCTGTTCTCTAACAAGGAGCTTAATGGCAAAAGTCACAACAGGTCTTTGATCCTCGAATCGACCAAAAAATGCCCTGGTTCAATTACAGTTAGTATTTAAACAGTCGTCCTCATCAAGCTGTTCAGCTTGTGACATCATGAGACCAAGACGACACCTAACAATGGTTCAACAGTACCTGGCCATTGCATTGCTTCAAACAGGACGTTCTCAGACGGACATGGCCACTGAGCTCAGAGTGTCACAGAGTGTCATCAACAGGTTGCAGCAGAGATACCGAGAGACTGGAAAAGTTAAAGAAAGGCATAGAAGTGGACGTCCTTTGGCCACATCCCATGCTGATGACCGCTAAATTGTGAACAATGCCCTAAAAAACCGGATGATGAATGCCACTCAACTCCAGGCACGTTTAAGGGAGGTGAGAGGCACCCGGGTGTCACGTCAGACCATTCGAAACCGTTTACATCTGCGTGGTCAGCGTGCTAGACGACCTGCAAGGGTACCTGACAACACGAGCAGGCACAGGCGTCATCCTCTTGCATGGGCCAGGGAGCATTTACGCTGGACGAGGGACCAGTGGGTCTCAGTGCTGTTCTCTGATGAAAGTTGATTTACGTTGAGCAGAAATTATGACCGCCAACGATGTTGGAGTTTTCAAGGAGAGCGCTATGCATCAGCCAGTGTTGTCACCAGAAGAGGTTTTGGTGGTGGCGGTGTCACAGTGTGGGCAGGTGTGTCCAGTCTGTATAGAACAGCACTACACTTTGTGAATGGTACAGTGACAAGCCCATACCACCTGAATAACATCAATAATCCAGTGATTGTGCCCCTACATGAACAACACAGGCCTAATTTCATCTTCATGGACGACAATGCTCCAGCTCATAGGGGTCGCATCATCAGGGAACGGCTGTTGGAGACTGGTGTACCTCAAATGGAGTGGCCTGCAGTTTCTCCAGACCTGAATCCCATTGAAAACCTGTGGGATCAACTGAGTCGCCATGTAGAGGCTCGAAACTCTGCACCCCAAAACCTCAATGACCTGAGGGCTGCCCTTCAAGAAGAGTGGGATGCCCTGACTAAGCAGACAATAAGTCTACTTGTGAACACCATGAGATGTCGTCAAGCTGTAATTGATGCTCAAGGGCACATGACGAGTTATTGAGACGTTGACATTTTTTGTTATGGTGTACACACCATTGTTGTTAAAATTTGTTTCAACAAATTGTTTAAGATGAGGAAATCACCAGTGCAGCCTTTTACTTAAATGTCCTACTTTCGTGATATGATATCACTGTAGCGGAAACTTTTTACATTTTCCACAAATATCACCCGAAAGCCAAATATCCCGAACCTTTTGTGAGTAGTGAATGAATATTATTAGATGTCTTGGGGCATCCACAGAGTTTTTAAATGTGATTTACTGTAGATCCTTAGATATAAATGTGACCAGGTCAAAGAAGGATAGGACCGGACACCAAAGTAATTTTTCCTAGGATCTTTAATACCCCGTCAAATAGTAAAATGAAAAAAATGAATAAACTGTTCCTTTATTTTCTGTGTATCCTATTACACTTTTAGCACAAAACACACAAAACAATAGTAGTGGCCTTATTTCTTTATAAACAAGAAATAAAGAAATAATAATATATTAATTAACATTAATATATTTCTAAACCACTCTTTTTAGAAGAGACATTTTGGAATGTGTATCAGGATTTAACTCAACAAATGCAATTAATTAACTTTAATGTACATATTCATGTATTAAATAGCAAAATATATTTTTAATCATGACCTTCATTAAAATTCTGATACATTCGGAAAGCGAAATTATGTGCTCACTTTCTCTAGTTTATAGCTTGAGAGCTTCAACCCACACCTGGATACAGACCGCAAGCACACACGGCTCGTTCTCTCCCTTCTACACGGGCAACATATAGTTTCATAATCAAAATATAACAGTAACTAAAATTTCAGTACACTGAATGAAACTTACTCTGACCCGCAGACACACTGGAGTTAATGCAACACAGACCCTCGGCCGACAAGAAATAAAAGTCTTTGGTCATGAATGTCCGTCAGTCGGCTCAGTTTGATATACTCCAATTCTCTCACTCCGTCACATACTTCCTCTGTAATGCGCGACTCAAACGGCTCTCAACACACACTAATAGCCGGGAAATACACACGTTGACGCTTGCTAATGCGGGAAGGACGGCAGTTTTTCGCGCACTTTTATCTTGCGTGATTTCCTGGTTCTCGCGTGATTTCCTGGTTCTCGCTGGATTCTCAACCTAAAGCCATAAAGTGACATTACACATATAAACTCTTTTAGGGCACAGCTAATAAAAAACACAGTGACCCCTATTCGCTTGACTACATTCTCCCCTGCTACGAGTCCTCGGTGACTTCTGTACCCATAGCCCCTTTTAGTTGTGACAAATAAAAGACCATGCCTAACACCTGAGACAGTAAATCTGGACTAAAGGACACTGCGTTACATGCAGACATGGTTAAGTTAAAAGGGTTTCTATTCTTTCTAGCTGTTTTTCTGTGGCTCCTTCGTGGAGGTGGGATGGTTGCGTCACCTCTAACTGTTCCCTCCTTTCTCCTCCTGGGAGCAGGCGTCGGCCTCTGCTCTTGCCTCTCACTTATCTCCTTCTCAATTCTATCCTCTCTATCCAGTGTACACTCAGTTTCTTCATGATCTTCCGTCTCGACAATCACTGGATCCTGAGTTTCAAATTCCCGAATAGTAACCAGCTCAGCTACAGGATATGTCACTTTCTCTTCCAAAATGAACTTTGGCTCATTGAACTCCATCTCTAAGTCTTGACTTGGGACAGGTTAATCTGCAGGAGTACTTGAGTGATGACATTGCCTTGGTGCTGGCACAGTATCCACACATGGCCGAATGTTAGACCTATGCATCCTTTTTACCGGCCCACCCTCCAGCGGCTGCACTGTGTAAGTGGTCTCTTGGATTTCCACAACCTTGTAGGGTGTGGGTAACCAAGCATCTTGGATCTTGTTTTTCCCCGGTGGACGATAGCAGAGATAAACAAACTGTCCCACCTCAATCTTGCTCATGGCCCAACAGTGCATCAAAAGGCAGATGAGGGTGAACATCTTGTGTCCAGATGGAAAGGTTGTCCAGGGGAAGAGCGCAGCAGATGGGGAGTGCTGGAGCAGGCAGACCGAGCTAAGGCAGTGGAGTGGTGAAACCAGATGAATTTGGAAACCGTGGGATTCTTACAAAGTTTTTATCACTGGAGACGGTAAGAAACTGGGTGGAGCAACAGGAGATGATAAGGGACATAAGAGGGGGGAAAAACAAGGTAACAAAATAATCAAAGTATCAAAATAATCAAAAGTGCAAACTACAAAAACTCAAACTAGGAGGACCAAGAAGCAAACTGGAGAACTGACAAATAGAAACTAGAAACAGAAATCTACAAAAGGATAGAGGACTAGAGACATGAAATTCACAAAAAAGGCTAGATAACATGTAACCACTAGAAGAATAAACTTGTGAAAGGCTGGCACTGAGAGTTTCAGGTTACCGGGAGCAACTATTCTCAGACGTCGAGTAGATGGTCAACCGCTTCAGCTCGTCAGCGGCAATGGATTCCCACTGGCAGCTGCAAAGGTGGAAAAGGTGCTCCAGCAGTGGAGGCTCTTGCGACCCCCTGTGGACAAGAGGCCTCAAAATCATTAATGAGACTGGTATCTAAGATCTGGTCTCGGTCTATATTCATGTATTAAATTGCAAAATATATTTTTAACCATGACCTTCATTCAAATTATGATACATTCAGAAAGCAAAATTATGTGCTCACTTACTCTAGCTTATAGCTTGAGAGCCTCAAACCACACCTGGATGTAGATCGCACGCACAAACGGCTCGTTCTCTCCCCTCCACACGGGCAACATACAGTTTCAAAAACAAAAAAAATATAACAGTAACTAAAATTTCTGTACACTGAATGAAACTTACTCTGAACCACAGTCGTTGAGGACGGCCCTTAACACACTGGAGTTAATGCAACACAAACCCTCGGCCAATGAGAAATAAAAGTCTTTGGTCACAAATGTCCCTCAGTTGGCTCAGTTTGGTATGCTCCAATTCTCTCACTCCGTTACGTACTTCCTCTGTATCGCGCGATTTAAATGGCTCTCAACACACACTAAAAGCAGGGAAATATACACGTGGACGTTTGCTAATGCGGGAAGGACAGCAGCTTTTTGCGCACTCTCAAATCATTCGTGATTTCCTGGTACTCGCGTAATTTCCTGGTTCTCGCAGGATTCTCAACCTAACCGGCCCTAAAGTGACATTACACATATAAACTCTGTTAGGGCAAAGCTAACAAAAAACACAGTAACCCCCTATTCACTTGGCTACATAAAATTATAAGAATTTTAGAAACAATGATCTCATAGCTAAAGTATTGCTTGTTGTGAACTGCACTCCATTAATCCCAGTACCTATACCCTGCCCAGAACTGGCATTCAACAATAAAAATTTGCTTGGGACTGACATAGATGAGGTATCCCCCTTCCTAACATGATGGTAAGTAGCCATATGTTCATTTGAAAATTATCTGTTTTTAGCAAATAACCAATAGGAAAACTAGTGAATAGCCAAATAAAACCTAATATTTCAACTGTGATTTTCCTACCAGCCAAAACTGCTTACTCTGAAAAAAAAGCTAAAGTATATCATGTTAAAGCCTCCAAAACAGCAATTTAAAATAAGTTTTTGATAACAATTGACTTAATCAATCAAAATCAAAATTACTTTAAATATCCCAAATGGAAATTAAATGTTTTTGCAGTATCTCATTTAACTGAGACGTCCTGGTTGTATTATTTTCTTTATGTAAAATCCTTCTTTCCATCATCAACTCCGGAGATTCCACATTTGTCCCCAGAACTCGATGAATACTTGGTGCAGACATTTAGAACTTTCAACACAGACAGAGCATGGGTAATAAACTCTAAAATTGGAAAAAAAACACAAGAGCAGTTGAGCATCATCTCATACCTGGATATTGTCCACAAACCTCAATCTCACTATATAGCAACTGACTTCATGTTGAAGAGTTTTAGAGGCTTTGGATGTGTTACCTTCACAGGTTTGTGATCACTTCATTTGGATAAATGTTCCCTGATTTAATAACCTTGACTAAAGTGGTACATGTAATTTTACTCTCCAGTGTGGCAGCAGAGTGAAGAGTTATGTCCATGCAGGCCAGAATTAACTTATGAGACTGTGAGTTGAGGCCACAGCAGGGGATAACTTCATGTTTATGTAGTTACTGGGACAAGAGTCAATGGATTTTGTGGATTGTGGAGAAAAGCCTTACAGTTAATCCTTGATTTAGCCCCACATCCAACTGGAACTCCTCTGTCACTCTTAAGGCACACCTCACTGCTGTCTTATCGACACATGTTCTACGTGACTATAACATAGTTTTCCGCCACGTCAGACCTCCTATTGCAATGCCAAAGCTCTTTTTTTACCACCCTTTCATATGATTGCTCTAAATATCAATGATGCAATGCAGCTCCCTTTGGCATTCTCAATCAGTATTGTTAAAATAAACTACATCAGCAGTGCTGCATCTTGATATGAAAATACTTACTAGGGACCTTAACTTACCCTCCATCACACTATCCTATAGCTTTATTGCATGGCACCCTGTGGTTCATTGTTTACTCAATTCTCTAAAACTCTCTTATTTTTGCATAATGGCACAAAGACACGTTTCTTCCATGCCTAAGGCATCTTCTCATGCCTTAGGAAGCCTAGCCTAGTCAAAAACTGCATCACTTTTCCATGGCACATCTATACCATCACCACATGTAATCAGATGCATCTACCTTTCACATCTTCATCCTCTTTAAAGCTTTCCTCATGTCATCCTCACTAATCTCATCTACTTCTTGTTCCACGACAGCTATCTCTTTTGCTCTAAATTATGTCTCATTTCCTACATTCATCAGCATTTACACTTCTTTCTCCACCATCCTATCACATTTGGCATCTGTCAGTAAATTTACACCCCTATCCTTAACGGCCCTAATCTATTGCATATTCTATCCGTATCTGTCTCTGTCTCACAAACTTGTAAAAATCATTCTCTCTCCTCATTCTGGCCAACCTACTTCACATTTAGGACCCAAGTGCAAAAAAAGAGGTCAAGATGAGGAGTAGAGTTTTTAATAAGAGCGTTAGCTATAAGTACTTGGATTACCACAGACAAATGGAAACCAGAAAGAGGTTGCAAGTAAAGTAGCCAGATACTTGCAACAAGTAAGACAAGTTCTGAGAAGTCAGCTTAATAGCAAGAACAAGGAAAAGGCAATCAAAAGCTATGCCTGGCCACCGCAACTAGCCTGCTGAAGTAATATTTTGGCCAAAGGATGAAATTCAGAATTCCGATGTTGACACTAGAACTGCCAACATTCCAAACTTCCTGGACACGCCTAGGGGGGTCATTTTGACCCCATCGCTGCAATAGTGATGCTAAAATGTGATATCTAGAAGTTGTCAAATAGACAAAATAACAGATTTATCTATTTTAATTATTTTAGAACAGATAAAGTGGCCTAAAGTTGCGTTCTCGTTCTCTCTGTGGCTCTCCCTCTTTCGCTCTTTCACCCACACAAATAGATTTTTACATTCATCAACAAACTTTAGGAACTGCGAATTAACACAAACATGACAACAACAATAAAATAACAGACTATTTATATTAATTTCTGTACTTTAATAGTTTTAGATTAATGGACTAACTCTGAATGCCCTCCCTCACACGAATACTCATATATCAATCCCACGTTGACACTGCATGCACATTTTTGATGTTGTTTTTTCTTTTTATGCACTTGAGCTTCACACTGCACTTCCTCCTCTTTTCCTTGTGGATGGCTTGTGAGACTTCAGTTTTTTGTGCTGGTCTTGAGATATGCACACTGTGTAACAGCCTGCAAAGCTTCAGGAGGAAATCCCGCAGGGCAATAGGTACGTCTATGCAGGTCCAGTACAGGACCCATGCATTCATGTGGCTATGTCCAGGACGTTGTAAAATATCGCAACAGGCCATTTTCTGGTTGCAGCAAGGGAAGAGTATTGCCTCAGTTGGAAAACGTCACTTTATCCGAGGGGGTAAAAATGACTCCCTCTGTGGTTCCAGGTATAAGTGGTCTTTTTTCCTTTTCTTTTTATCACACACACACCAAAATTCCCTAAATGATTAAAAAATACATTTTAAGAAACGTCATGAACTGAAATGTAGCGTTTTTATTTTAACAGAAACACCAGTAGTAGGCCAGTAACGAGAAAGTTAATTTAAAAGTGAGGCTCGGCTAGGTTATGGTGTGAATGATTAAGAGAGATGACAAAGGAGCTAGTTTTGATCATCTTGTTTACTCAACTCCAACTGAATCCACCAGAAACAGTATACAGTTTGATAGTAAGCAAACAAACAACACACTGCTGGGCCTTAACTGTATGTGGGCATGGGAAATCTGACACCCCCAGAACTTTGTTAGATACCAGAGCCCCCGTCAGAAACATTCAGTGAAGGAAACAGATGAAACAAGCTGAAAAACATTACCAGAAGCTAAAAAGTTGAGATATGCTTACTGTTCAGTCACTTGCCTTATAAAAGACATTGAAGCAACAACCGTCTGTTAGCAACATCAACAGACAGCCCATGAACACAGAAGAAATAAGCTTGTATGATGGGGACTGAGCTTGCGGCTGATACAAAAATCCACTGGAAGTTGTGTTCCTGAAAACAGACATTGACCAACCGTTCAATTAATCTTTTTATAGAAGATCCATTAGATGCAGATAGCAGGGGAAATTGTGCATTCAGCCAGCCTGTCAGAGCCAGTCGGAGTAATGATGCACTTCTGTGAGCCAGAATCGACTAAGAACCATCTACCCAAATGTGAGTCTTTCGTAAAGAGTAACCTTTCTCTGTCGGACAGCTACCAAGCATTGCCGATCTCCTTTCCCAGCGCCTTTAAGCTACAGGGTGTGAGGCAATGCCATTCATTGGCTCCAAAGGACACTTTGGGATTTGCAAGTAGTCACTAGTTTTATTTCAGTAATATTTTACTTCATTGTCATATTAAGCTTCATTGAAGTCCAGTTAATAGCTGAGCTATTAAAAGTTTTATACACAACTAATGACAGCGTAGAGCTGTCTTTTACGTACTTTTTCTTGTGGAGACAACCTTAGGGAACCATCAATTAAAAACTTCTTTTTTTATCTATCCAAAATATTATTATTGCAAACACTGTTAAAAAAGCTATATCAGTCTTTGTGGATGCAAAACAATTCGAGATTTAATTTTTTTCCCCTCGCCTGCAATACCAGATGTCAACTCTAATGCCATTTTGTCTCATCAGATGTGTTCTGTGATTGTTAACCAAGCCCATCCATCTCATACTCATCTCAGCAACCTTATTAGTCCTTAATTTAGAAAATTTCAAATGTTTAATATCCCAAGATGGATAGTAATATAGGTTTGTCACATTCAATTTCACTGATCATATTTAACCTTCAGTGTTAAACTCACTCACAGGTTTGAAGACTGCATCACAATTATCAATTGTTCAAAGCATTTTGTGAGGCCTGTGACAATAAAAGCTATAATGATTTCTCTGTGCTGCTGTGGACTGCCAGGAAATTTCTCACTTTTTGTGAATTACAATGAAAAAGTTTTGACAGGCAGTATTTCCCTTCCATATTTTAAAATAGACTATATAAGGATGTCTGCCACATGTTATGAATGCATTTCTTCTGATGTAATGGCATACCCATACTCTTATATTTCTTTATATTTTATTATATTATTCTTATTTTGTAGCTATTTAACATTGCTATCAGGGTGTAAACTGGACCGTGGGATTAGAATTTCGTCCCACCCCATGTACCACATGTGATGTGATGACAAATAAAATTCCTTGATTCCTTGATACATATCCTGCTCTCTCAAAAGAAGATGGAGACATTGGGCAATCACAAACAGAATAATTCACAATTTAATATGACTATTTAATGTTGATTGTAAACATAAATCATTGTATTCTAACCTCTATGTTTGAACTATTTCCTATAGCTCTGTCTGGATGAAAGTAAGATAAATCTAAATCCATGCCTAAAACCGGTGAAATGTTTTATTTAACAAATTCTAGAAACTCGCCTTTTTCTTCTCATGAACTGTTGTCATTTGTAGGATCCTCGGAGGTTTATTTGCAAATGCTTTTACTGATTTTTCTTTTCTATACTTTCATAGATTCGTGTAAGTAGGGTGCATGGAAATTATTTAATGTCAAAGATTATTTTCGAGGAGATTCCTGTAATATACCCTCAAAACAGGCACAATAGAGAAACATTTGGCAAATCATGTATAAAATTTAAGTGATGTGACAGGATATCAATTTTTCCACTGCCTATACTATTCCATTCAGGATGGTAGGGATCTGGTGCCTATCTGTAGAACTACATGACGAGGCTTAAATGACGCACTGTGTTTTTTATCATATTGTAATAAATGTTATAATTGTAAAATGTATAAATTGAATCAAAATAATGATGAAGAGATATCAGAACAGGTTTAAGTTTAAGATTATCACTATGAAACTTTATACAAGCATTTAAATTTCAATCCACTCTCACAGGGTTACTTGAAAATCTGTTAAAAAACAACAACAAAAAAATAAAATACTTGTTAGACACAAAATATAAACACCTAAAATCTTTAAGACGGACTACATGATCAGTGTTCTGCAATTCGAGCAAAGCTGTATTAATTTTAATAGAATTAACTTTTTTTATTAGGTCGTGCTAACAAAGGAACCAAAATAAAGGAGTGATGTGTCTAAAATTAGGACAAGCCTCTTGTGCAAATTGTAAAAATAGAGATTCTCTGTGTGGATTTAATTAGGACTGTGAGAAGGTAAACAGTGGGTGAGTGTGTTTCAGACATTTCAGAATTTATGGTTGATCGTACCGGAGTTGCTGCGAGCTAAATTCAATTAAACATCTGGTATAGGAGGTGCCTACTTTAAAACCCCAGTGGTAAATCAATTGTCGTATTTCCCATCCCTTTGTTCTCTGCAAAAACATGTTTCATTCTTAAATATTCTCTTACTGTTGTCAGAAATTATTTGTCATGCAACTTCATAACTACACACCATGCAAAACTTGGATGGATGTCAAATTGTTTGCAAACGTTTTCACTTTCAAGAAACAAAGCAGTAAAACTACAAGCAACGAAGAAAATACAAATTCAAAGAATCATAAACTTAGCCCATGAAGGAAAGTCACAACAATTTCTTGACCTGAAGACGTGATTTTCTTTTTCTTTTTTTTAACTGCCAGACTGCATATGTACAATAAAACACAACTATGTAAAACCATCTCATGTAATTATCAGTGTTAAAATGTTGAAAACGATTTAATTGGTATTGTAGCAAGATGGTTAGGTGACCCTGTTTAGCCACTTGCATACTTTTCCTTTCTGGATAAATCCATTGAGTCTCAAAATTGGAATTTATGCAGTTATTAAAAGTTGTCATTCTTGTTTATTACTGCAACAGCACATGGGTTTTATAATCCTCCACATACTTTGTCAAAGTATTGTAAAAATCTAAAGCTAACCGGGGTTGTCTGTGGGTTTGGGTCTTGCTATAAGTGGAGGCATAGGTTAACCTGAAGGGCTTAAAATAGCCTATTTCTCTTATCTTCTTTGGTCATGAACCATGAGCAATAACATTATCAAAGGGTCTGTTGTTACAGGCTTGGATTTGTGAGGAGAAGAATTACAGGCAGTGAGGAGATTGAAAACCTTACACGTTTTGAGGATATGTCCAATCGGGCTTCTAATCTTACCATTGTGTTGGGTCTTATCAGCACTTCAAATAGAACAAAGAAAAGTATCGAACATGAATCATAACTTCAGATGTGTGTGGTAGGTCATCGCCTCTTGTGTACTCCTAAGCATTTGAACTGGCAGATTTCATGTTAATCTAACAATAGTGTTTTATTATTGAAAACAAAATGTTAGGAAGAGCTTAATCTTAGAAACTACTATACAATCAGCAATAGAATCAGTATAAAGGAAAATGGTTTTGTAGGTGGCAAATTTGTGAGTAATACTAACTTTAAAACTGGATGGTTTTATGTCATTTGCACAATTTTTATTTTATTTTTTTACTATTAGCTCATTATAACCGTATACCAAAATCAAATAAAAGAAGTCATATTTTCTACCTTTTACGTATTTCGCCTAATCTAAAAATATATATTTTGTCGGTGTAAATATGTGAAAATTAAGTTAATTTTGTGTAACATCAGCTCTTCTCACATATTGTTGTTTGTGACACTTTGTTCTTTTGTGTATGGCCTGTGTCAGAATGCTACAATATAATTGGTAGCTGAATTCATCAGAAAGTAGAATGACGAACTGTATGTTTTACCTGATCAAAATACAAGGTAAACAGAGTTACAGTAAGTGAATTTTGCATCAGCGCATATCAGAGTACCACTATTGTCTAAAATGTGATTAAATTATGGTATTAATCAGGTTGCAATTTGCAGTCATTTCTCACACATTTACTTTTTCTTCATTTGTTTATTATTTGTACCCTTTCTCTTATGAAAGAGTATTTACCCCTTGCAGTTTTAATATTTTTGGCTGTTTTTTCATTGGCTAGATCATCAAATATCAATTTTTTTATATCAGAATTTGATATCAAACATGGGACATACAGTACAGAGAATTACAAATCAAACTCAAAATTACAGATATGAAAAAACAAAAAAACAGTTCCCTAACTTTTTGATCATGTTTAACACATCAATGCATTTTATAGGGTGAGATTTGGAAGTATAGGTCAAGATACAAGTAAGACCCCACTGGTTCTTATAAAACTAAAGCAAGAGCAGTGTCTGGATTTTCAACAATAAAAATAAATAAATTCAGATGATGATCAAGCATATCTAACAGCAGCTACATGATGTAAAGTGCAGAGGGTGACAGTGAGTTCGTCTCCGTGTACGGACATTGTTGTAAACCAAACAAAAATGTGGACGTGATGGTAAAATAAAAAAAGTCTGAGAAACCGTAGATAGTGATTGAGGTATCATCAGTGATAAGTTGAAGTTGTGCCATTCTTTACGTGAAAAAAACAACTTAAAAGCACAGGTCTTGATTGATCAGTTTTTATCCATTTTTCAAGAGATATGCATCACAAATCAATGAAAGACATTTTGAAAACAATATTAACTACCCTTATGTGGTAGTCGATAGAGGCCCTTTATACACACTTAGAAAAAAGATAATTTTATTTTACTGCATTGACCTGTGCCGTGAAGTTTTTTTAAAGTTTATAATCCTACACTGAAAATCTCGTAGGACGAGGCGTTAGCCTTTACTCAGAATAAATTCTGTATGGCACTTAAAAAGTCCTAAAAAGATAAAATGTTAGCCGCGAAAGCTCTGACAATAATTCAAAAAGACAAATTAAATGAACATTTCCTTGTTGGATCAGTACAACACACACAGCTGTTTGTATTGAACCAAACTTCTTGACTGACGTGTGAATGTCCAGTGAGAAATCATATTCCTGTGTTACTGAGAATAGAAAGAGGGATAACATTGCTATTCCTGCCAGGTATGCACCAGTGAATTCCTCATCAGCTCAACACCTATTTTCCTATGAGCCCCCCCCCCCCGATCCACACACACACACACACAGCCCACCTCCCTTTTTTTCATTCTTTAGTCAAAGCCTGGTTTAAAAGAGAAGCTTTGGAGTAAGCAGTGTGGCCACAGGAGAGCAAATCCCGGAGGGCACTCAGAAAAAGAACAGCTTCAAAAGGCCCAACAGTACCATAATAATTTGTGCATGGGAGCAAGATTCAATGATTAGAAGTGAAAAGTTTGTTTGAAGATATTGTTATTTTGGAAAACCTTTCTGTAAATGATAACTAGCTAAAAAAGACAAAAGAGAAAAACTCAAGGGGTATAAGTGAACCTTCTGAGTTTTTTTCACATTTACACTTTATAAAAATTAAACGCTTAGCTCACAAACCATATTTCTATGCTACTATTTCCCACAGTTTCTTGTCCAGAGCTTGATAAATTTTGAAAGTGTGCGAATGTATAAAATCGAACTTTGTTATAAGATAATATATTTTAAAATGGGAAAATAAAGATTAAAGGGAGTGAACATAAAAGAGCACATGAGCTCTGGGACAGACACTGGGAATGAATACAGGGCATCTATTTAACCAGCACTCTCAAACCAGGTGTATATTAGTATTCTGAAGGGGAGCAAGG
This sequence comes from Orestias chungarensis, assembly GCA_032876305.1. Lineage (NCBI taxonomy): Eukaryota > Metazoa > Chordata > Actinopteri > Cyprinodontiformes > Cyprinodontidae > Orestias > Orestias chungarensis. The sequence goes on along the minus strand of JAVLVB010000557.1, from coordinate 6,141,924 downwards.
ATGAGGCTGACTGCACAGGTCAACACAGCACCGCATCTGGACTTGATCAACTCTCTTTTAACCCAGTGATACTCATGTCAAATTACAGAGATGGAACAGAGTACATAAAGATGCATAGAAAAGTCAAAACCATAATCAATATGCAGATGTATGTGTTAAAGTAGTTAAGTGTATGTTTACTACGTTTCTACTGCATCTTTTACATCTTAACATTGCAAGATTTAATTTTCATAGTACTAAAATTAAGTATATGATTAAAATAATAATATTTCTATCGGGGCTATATTATTTAAAGTCATTGTTAAAGTTGCTTTAGATTAAACTCCTAAGATTATTTTATGTTTGTAAGGAACAAAAAAGAAAATCCCAGTACCAGACTAGTGATTTTTTATTCATTTATTTTTTCACAAAATGTTTACTGTTGTGAAATTTCAGAAATTATGTTCTAAAAGTGCTATTTTGAAAGGCCTTGTTTAGGCTTGAGGTACAATATGAAGTTGCTTAAATTGCAATGGTGCAAGTAACTATTATGTATAAATCCCATGAAAATGAACAGCTATATTGTTATTTTGGAAAGAGAAAAGCGTGGCTGCCAATGCGTGTTTAGTGAAGATAATACCCTATAAAGTGATCCTGTTAAGGTACTCTTGTAGAGTCCAGTAGAATAGAAATATCCTTAATTGCCCCTCGATGGGAAAATTATTTTGTAATAGCACCAGTCACAGACAAATATACAATACATAAAAAAGAGAAAAACAAAATAAGGAATTAAAAATACTATACCACCTGGGGCTGAAAAGCCACTCAGCAAGGAAGAAGCTATATGTCGAAAAGAACAAAGGACCAAATTTCAATAAATTATTAAATGAACCTTGCAAAAGTATACTTAGAATACCTTTATATTACATAGAAAAATGGTGAGCTGAATATCCAGAAATTACACTCTGGTAAAAGTATTACTACCCCAAGATATTTCTATGTAAAATTTAAAAGTCATCATTTAAGTACTACTAAAGTAAGTAGCTGTCTTATAAATTGGCTGTGTAGGTTCTGAGAAAAAAATTATTTCATAAGATTTTGTTATTTTATAGAATGTACTAAAAATATGCATACAAATATATTACATAAATAAAAAAATAAAGGAGAAAAACTGTTCCAACTCCAACTTTTTCCTTTTAAAGTACTTCCAGTGACGATGTGCATCATGTGAATCTCTAAATTACACGAATGGCTCAGCAGCACTAACAACATCAACTCTTGAGTAAAATACCCCTGTTCTCCATTAAATAAAAACTCCCAGAGGGTAGAGTTTCCAGAAACTTTACTGAAGTAAGAGTAGTGGAACCTAATAATAAGAGTATTGGAGTAATTAAAGTCAATGTGATTATTTGAGAATACAAGCAATCAGATGTATCTGTCTCATAAAAAAGAAATACTGTTAGGTCCTTCCAACCTTATTTAGGTAACTGATGGCCATGGTATATGGAACATCCCAGGTACACATCTTGTCAGGATATAAGATTTTGCTTTTGTGTGGGAGCTATAGAGAAATGCTGCAGGATTTGTTTCCAGCTGGTGTGCAGCACACTTTCAGACCAACCTCACCATTGCCTGGTAAAATTAGCTGGTTGCCAGTCATTTGTTGCCTGAGTGTTCACCAATGTGTAAACCCAAGGATTGGTAGGAGTGGTAACCTCTAAATGAATTATCCTCACCTCCAAGTGTTCTATCTGTCTGCCCTCAATGAGCCTTGCATGTTCCACTATGTGGTTCTCATGCTCTATGTCTTCCTCATCAGCACGCTTTGCCAGCTTTTAATGGCCTGATACCTGCTTTTTTGTTTCATCCATTTTTCCCTATCTAATTCCTTTCCCTTTTTGAAGTCAACTATAATGCGTCTGTGCTTATAAAAGACCATTGTGGTGCTAAAATCTTTGTCTGTCACTCCCGATCCTGGAAAAATTTAACAAAAAATGCTCTCCCTCTGTAGATGGGAGGCGTACTGTTTCATGCAGTGGTGCATAATGACATAGAGAAAAAAACAATACTTGCTGAACAAAGATACATGTCAAACTTACCCACAACAGTGTGTATGAATTTATAACATGTATAACTTTGATAATGGCAGAAAATGTATGTGCCTTTTTAATCAGTGTAGAGGATACTGAAGACCAAAGAATTTCTGTTGCTGGAGGTAGAGTGTACTTGGAGATTTCCAGTAAATAACAATTCTCTCACCCAAAAAAACAAAAAACAATTCCCTTCTCACGCTCCGCGGGAGGTCACTCATCCTCAAACTCTGGTCCTCTAGAGGCCAGAGGCCTGGTAGCTTGAGGGTTCTCCGCAGTATTTTGGCTGTTCACCAAACTACACATTTGTGGACTGAGATGTCTGTTGTTGTTCCTGGGATCTGTTGTAGCCACTGCTTCATCTTGGGGGTGACTGCCCCAGGGGGCTTAATTACCACAGTTACCACTGTGGTCTTCCCTCTCCAGGCCTTTTCTAGTTCCTTTTTGAGGCCCTGGTATTTCTCTAGTTTCTCTTCCTCCTTTTTCCTGATGTTGCAATCGCTTGGTACCATTACATCCAACAAAACGGCTTTCCTCTGCTGTTTATCCACCACCATAATGTCTGGTTGGTTCTCCCCAACCCTTTTGTCTGTTTGGATCTGGAAGTCTCACCAGATCTTAGCTTGGTTATTCTCCACCACCTTTGGGGATATGCCCCACTTTGATCTTGGGACCCCTCTTTGTAACCATCCGACCACAATTCTATAGTTCGAATGACATCCCAAAGTCAGTGATGTAGATCCTGGTGGTGTGGATTAGTGAGTCGATATTTCGCTCACTCTTGGCACAGCTTGAGGTCATCCATGAATATCTTCTTTTTTCCATGGGCACAAGGAAAACTATGGGCCACAGTGATTATTCATGACTCCTTGCTGCCAGTGTCTTACCCTGTCATGAGTTGCTGTTTTTAAATACTGTTTATTTCTCAAAGCTGTAAAAGCAATTGTCCCCCTGTAGTCAGACACTTAAATACCATCTAACCTTCATATACACATACAAGATTGCATACACTCACAAACACCCCTGTTGGCAATTATATATAACACCAACCTTTTCATACACTACTATTATGTAAACATTACATTACATTTACATTTCTAAATAGTTCTTTCATGGATGCTCTAATTTGTCTTCTAACAGGTTTTCTTTCATTTCGAAGGGCGTCTTTAATGAATGGTACTGAATCCTTACTGAATCCTCCCTTAAATTTTATTTTACATTAAATTTAGTGCATTGTAGTAGAATTTGTACCTTTTTGTTATTTTTCCTATTTGTGATTGGTCTTCAGGTTCTTTATTACCCACCCCTTCATTGTTTTGCAAATTATTTGTCTACTTGAATGCCAAACCATTCAGAGCACCTAATTTCCACCAAATTATGATGAACACATATGGATGTATTTGTAACAGTCCACTGTAAATCTCAGCGTATCACAAGGGTTTGGGATCCTTCTGGGTGTTGAATTCTGAATAATTAAGTTCCACCTAAGTGTTTGCCTCTCTTTTTTTTTTTTTTTTTTTTTTTTTTAAAAGGGCATTTCTATACAAAGCATAACAAACGATTGTTTTTTTTAAGAAATTGAAAAGAGCAATTTATACAAAGGTGGATTTTGATTGCAAATGAAGTTCTTCTGAAGTCAATTAGAAACACTGAATCTTATTTAAGGGTATCAGATTATATTTAATTCTTTCCATAGCTTATTTTTGCAACAAAATGTGATCAATATAAAAGGTGTAAATACTTTTGGAAGGCGCTGTAAATAGGTACAGAAGCCAGAATTGACATTGACTGGGATTGTTTATCAGAAACAATAACAGTAGAATACAATAGAAAAGCATCCATCAACTTTACATTATGTGATTATTTAGTTTTTTATGATTTAGCCGCCAAAGTAGGATTAGACATACAGTAGGAATACTGCCTATACTAAATTATTTAATACCAAATAGCCAATAGATACTAGAATATAGGAATTGCATTGGAAGATAAACAAATTTTTTTAGGAAAAAGCTTGATGGACTATCATTAGTATGGTCACAACTATAAAAATATCAATCCATCCACTTCACCTGACAAGCTGCTAAGTTTGCCAGCCCATCTTTTTTTTTTTCAGAGTGGCCCATCTTCCAGGCACTCATTTCTTCAACTGCATGACTTTGCATAAGTGACACCTAATTGAATATTAATGTTGTCTGATGGTATTTGATAATCTTTTTTTCATTCCAAGAGATTATACAAACCAGCCTCATTTGCATTTTGGCATAAAGAAAATTAAATGAAGCATGCCCAGCAGATTATTAGCTCCTCTCTTAAGACCACTGAGCACAACTTCTTTAATCTCATGGATTCAGGATTAGCTTCACTTTTGTTGTGACACTCTAGTTCAGTTTGTAGAAGGGAGGTCACTCACGCTGGCGGAGAGCTTTTGTTTTGCTCTGGTAGGTGAAGACAATAGACATAATGAACCTTCAATCAGCTTTGTTATTATTCCTTAAAGCTTGACTGAGCTTCCGTATTTGTCAGATGGTATTCGTGTAGGCAGATTGCAACAGTAGAAGGAAGACGAGAGTTTAGTCTCATTCAGTCACTACGAAATAAATGGGAGGAATGAAAAGCCCATAATAGGAGTGGAGAGGAGAATTACTGTTCTGTCTGGCTCCCAGGCAACAGTTTTATCTTCACAGCAATTTACACTAATCCAGTGAGGCTGTGAGGGTCTGCCGTAGGCTGCTGCTGAATGCTGCAAAATGACATGTGAGCATACACAGTTAAAGAAAAAGAAAAATCTAAAACAAGGCCTAATCATTACTTTAACCCACATGTAATAAAATGAAATGGCAACCATAAGTCAACATAAGGGAACTGTCCACTCATCTGCAGCAGCCTATCCAACCATCTATGTATTAGGGTTAAAGAATTCAACAGAGTGGATACATCCACATTTATGTGTCAGGCCATAACAACAAAAATTCTATATATCTACATCTATATATGTTTTTTCTTGTCTTTTCCCACCCGTCCATGCTGTGTAGGAGCTTAGGGGGATTGTTCCTTATCTCTGGGAGTCAGTGGGTGAGAGGCAGGGTGCATCCTGGTCATATTGCTACAGTCTTTGGTGGCCTACATTTCTTTTAAGGTTCTGGTTCTATTTCCACTCTTGGCAAATTCAATGGATGTTGATGCTTGGCTATGGCTCAATAGCCATACCCATAGGCAGTACAATACAGTATGCCAATGATAACAGTGTCTACACATCTCAGAATAAAACACAACATTTTAGTTTAAAAAGGAGTGACTCAAGATTTACCCTTGAAAGGTCTCACAGTTCTTCAGGATGTTGACATTGACAATGTAGTTGACATAAAAGGCAAAAAAGACATTCAAACATCAACTGATAAATCACTTTATATTCTTCTGAATTCAGCATTGTTTTTTATTCCCCATGTGGGCACAGGTTGTACCTGTTTGTCAATGTTACTGTCCACGCCACATATCTGTAAATCAATCTTAAGTGAGCCTCTGCTGAAGTATCTCTTGATTTTGATTCAATTTTGAGCAAACAGTCTTCCTTTCGATTTGTCCCCTGATCAATTTTACTCGGTGTGCCATTGATCTGATAAACATGAGCAGCAGTAACAGTGCTGAGTTGCTGCTGAATCAGAAGTGAGTGAAAATCTTCTTAAGTATTGAGTGACTGCTCAGAACACTGAGTAAATAATTCCAGGGCAGTTTTTTTCCATACTTGAAGACATGAGAACCTCTCTAGTGAAACTCTGTCCTGACATTTGCATTAAATGCATAACCATTTTTAAATATTAGGTGCAGAATTTCTCTGGTCCACAAAGAAAGGTTTTTTGCATTCAAATGCAGGGGAGCAGTTGAACATCCCTGGTACAGCTTATACTGTCAGTGAGCTAATATTCTTTACAGAAGTCACTTTCTCTTCTCTACTGACCTCACTACCATCTTGCTTCCTTTTACAGACCATGCAGGGATTCTGAGAATCTATTCCCTATTAGAAATCACCCCAGAAATGATTTAGGGCAAATGCTCTTCTGCGGCAACACAGGTCCTCCATTCTAGTTGATGTATTTGACATTTTGTTTTTTATGTTTGGTAAAACTTGGTAAAACTTGGTTTGGTAAAACAGACCCTTTTTAGACTTAAAAAGGGTCTGAATGAGACTTATAATCACTTCTTTTTAGCAGATGTTTAAAGTGCAAACCTAATCTAACTTCGCCATTTGAAAATATGTGTTTCCAATAATCCCCACAAAGGATGTCATACGGCAGTTCCGAAGGTTGATTAAGCTCCAATTCAGAGTGTGGGCTAGCAGGGAGAACCACACAGGTCTCCACCAGGTCCCAGTGACTCCTTGCAGAATTGACAGCATTGGTACTACTTGGAAACAGGTTTAACATAAACGTTTTTTTTACATTTTTTTGTCACCTGCCTACAAGGCAGGTAAAATCTTCCATTACAGCAGCTGTATAGTTTTAAGTTGGGTTTTTTTCATAGGGTTTTTTATCATCCTTTAAGGGTTTTGCAGTTGTCTGAAACTTTTCAGACTTTTCTGCTATTTTTGGACCTAAAGGGGAATGATCAAAAGTTTTAACCCAGCTTCAGCTATTTCTAAAAGTAATATTTGGATACAATTCACATACCAGTCCAAATTTTAACTTTCAGTGTGTTTCTTTGTTTTGCCACTGTCATGTAAGGTTTTTTGATAGTTTATAAGTACATTTTAAATAAGTCTTGAACTGCTTATCAGGGATGATGTTGTTTAAGAAGGAGTTTGTCCTATTCAAGGTTTATTGCTAATTCAAATCACCTGTCTCTATGTCTCACATCCTGGGGCAAGAAACTTCACCTACTTTGCTTGCTGCTGGTGGTGGCCCTGACTGAACTGCAGGCTTGCTTTCTCGGTCTTCCCCATGGCAGCCATGGCCGAAATCCCGCTTATTCTCATCATTGTGTGAATAATTGATTTAATTGTATATCAATTTAGAATCCTTCTGACTTGATAAAGTGCTACACAAGTGCAGGCCATTTAAACATACTTTTCATTAAGCCTACAGTGAAAACATATTTTTATTGGTCTGATGAAATATTATGCTTTAGTTAGTTGTAACCAGAGAAATCCTCATGATGAACAGACATAAAACATGTTGCCATCTTTCCCTTTCCTATTTCTACACAAATAAACAAATATTTCCGTTTCAGGTATTTTTATAATGCATTCTCCAAAATTTCAAGAATAAACAAATGGCATAAATGCAATAATACAGTGCCTTGCAAAAGTATTTGGCCACCTTTTCAGCCTTTTGCCACATTTTAGGCTTCAAACATACAGATATAAAATGATTTATTTTTTTTGTGAAGAATCAACAACAAGTGGGACACAATCATGAAGTGGAATGAAATTTATTGGATGTGTCAAACTTTTTTAACAAATAAAAACCTGAAAAGGGGGGGCATGAAAAATTATTCGGTCCCTTTACTTTTACTGCAGCAAACTCACTCCAGACGTTCAGTGAGGATCTCTGAATGATCCAATGTTATCCCAAATGACTGATGATGATAAATAGAATCCACCAGTGTGTAATCAAGCCTACATCTAAATGGACGTGCTCTTTGATAGTCTCAGGGTTGTGTTAAAAACACAGAGAGCATCATGAAGACCAAGGAACACAACAGGCAGGTCCGAGGAACTGTTGTGGAGATGTTTAAAGTCGGATTTGGATACAAAAAGATTTCCCAAGCTTTAAACATCCTAAGGAGCGCTGTGGAAACGATCCTATTAAAATGGAAGGAGTATCAGACCACTGCAAATTTACCAAGACCCGGCCATCCCTCTTAACATTCATCTAGAACAGGGAGAAGACTGATCAGAAATGCAGCCAAGAGGCCCATGATCATTCTGGATGAACTGGAGAGATCTACAGATGAGGTGGGAGAGTCTGTCCATAGGACAAAAATCAGTCTTACATTGCACAAAGCTGGCCTTTATGGAAGAGTGGCAAGAAGAAAGCCATTTCACAAAGATATTCATAAAGAGTCTCGTTTAAACTTTGCCCACGCCACCTGGGAGAGACACCAGACATGTGGAAGGTGCTCTGGTCAGATTAAACCAAACTTTAACGGTTTGGCTACCATGCAAAACGATATGTTTAGCATAAAAGCAACACAGGTCACCACCCTGAACACACCATCCCCACTGTAAAACATGGTGGTGGCAGCATCATGGTTTGGGCCTGCTTTTTGTCAGCAGGGACATGGAAGATGGTCAAGGGGGGCCGAATAATATTGCACACCCCACTTTTCAGTTTTTTATTTGTTAAAAAAGTTTGACACATCCAATACATTTTATTCCATTTCCCGATTGTGCCCCCCTTTTTATTGATTCTTCACAAAAAAAAATTTTTTATATCTTTATGTTTGAAGCCTGAAATGTGGCAAAAGGTTGAAAAGTTCAAGGGGACCGAATACTTTTGCAACCTACTGTATCATAATAATTTTGAACCCGTAAATCTTTTCACTAATTAGAAATTAGGATTATTTATTTTACAATTTAATTGTTATTTTGAATTCTTTTCACTTTTGATTGGTTTATTGTAATTTTCCCACTTAGTGTTGTACAGTAATACTATCATTTTTCATTAGAATTACGAAGATTAGACCATTTATTCAAAGAACAATTATTTGTAGTGGTATCGGCCTCTTTTTCTCGCCTTGAAAATCCTGTGAGAGGCTAATTAGAGATGACTTTACAGGCTTGGTGAAGATAAATTCAACTCATAGATTTAAAGTATTGTTAATAAGTTGTCAAAGTAGTCGTAATATGTCCAAATGGAAGCCAAAAACAAAGCTTATTAATATCGTGCAAAAAATGGCATGGGACAGAAGAGCATTCTGAAAGAACTGACTAAAAGGGTATGCCATTTAAAAAATGTTGAGTTGGTATTAACACTGACTGGTAGGAACCCCGAAGAGATACATCTGTGAGCTTAGCCTCCAACCCGCAGTATAATTAAAGCTTTAAAATAAAGAACCACTTTTACTCTTTACTACGACTACTATACTATTTCTATACTAGAACTGTTTACATATATATACATGCGCACACACACACACACACTCACACTTCCCGGCCAGCTCGGCGTTCCACAGCTTCTCCGTGATTTAGTCCGCGTGCTGCGAGTTCTCCAGGCAGAACAAGTTGTGCCGCAGAAGGTGCGCCATGCTGCCGACCCCCGGCCCGGCGGCTCCCCGACCTCGCCGAACACGTCTACGCGAAGCAGCCGGCGCATTTGCTGGTAGAAGACCACACGGGCGTGACTGGCCGAAAAAGAATTTGAAAATTATTTTAGTTCAGAATATAAGTTGTTATGAAAATTTTAAAACACTGAATCAGACGGACCCGTCTAAACCCGCCAAGCTTGTAATGAGCAGCTAAAACACGACTAGCAAGTTAAGTTAGCAAGTTAAAATGCTAATTTACCGAAAACTGGAAATATAAAATATTACTGTGATACGGAAAAGTCACTACGTCCAATGCTGGAACTGCTGGTGTTTGGAGCTATTAGCAGCTACATGCTTATTTCTATGGAAGTCAATGGGAGTGTTCGAACTCTCTTTCTATGGCTCAGATTGTAACGTTAGCTTCTAATGAGTGACGGTGGAGACAACTAATCACACAAGAGATCTAAACAACAGAGAGCCAATTAAATGCTAGTGGGTGGTCTAAACTCAGAGAAGCGGGCTTCAGCTTGAGCGGTTGTTTGGTCCGCTTGGTGCTAGTGCTGACAGTTTCGGTGTAGTTTAGCGGAACATTGTTTTTGGACAGTAAAAAGTGCAGGGGACCAAATCGGACATTTGAGAAAGTGCAGGGGACATGTCCGCTGTGTCCCCCCTCCAAAATTATGTACGTGATAATATGACTTCATAGTGAAATTACTTTTGTAAACGTGCGTCCACTTTTACATAAGTCGCTCTCTGTTGGGAAAACATGTATAATTTCTTAAAACAAATGAATCTTGTACAGCAGCAAATCTTCTTACAGAAAAACTGAATATTTCAAGCTTTTAATTTAGGCAAATATATGCTTTAGGTAAAATAAAACAATTTAGCAAATTCACAGACCCTACAAATATTTTGATTGCCAAATATTTCTCAACAAATACATGTAGCACATGTATTTATCGATCCAAACCTTTTACCTTTTAAACTGATCAGACATTCCGTTATTTAATTTGTGATGACTTTATGTACCAAGGTGGTTAAAGGTGCTTATTTTCTTGCAACTGCCAATCCAGCTGTCAAACAACTGTAGCAGGTGTCGAACATAATTCAGAAAGTGCCCATAAATGTGGTGCCTAATCCAATTTTGTTCATGTCTACAGTGAGCAAATTACCATAAAAAGTTTCACGCAACGAAAACAAACAAGGATCCATATTTATATTGTTGCCAGCTACAGTTAGCAGGCTTGTAAGGGTGTTCAAACAATAATGATTCTCAATTCTTAGATTCAGTAATAACCTGTGTCTCTTCCTATTGCTATTTGGCCTGAGGGCTGCTGCCCTTGTGCTTTGCTGTCAAACTGCCTCAGCGTCAGGGGAATAGCTGCTCTAGGGGGAAACATCCCTTGTGGCTTCCTACTGAGAGTTTATTTTGAGGGTTGAAGCTACCTCTTTCCTGCTGGTCTTGGGTGCTGATTGGTATATATATATTTTTGGCATTCTATTCTGAATATCAGGTGACAGATTAGCTCACACGTCTACCCGTTTGTGCTCCAAACACACACCAGCTCACACAACCCCTATGTTAACATGTACATAATCCAGATGGCCGAAGATCACATTCAGGGTAATATTTTATGGCCCGACATTTTGTACTTTGGGACAACCCTGATTTTTTTTAAGTCAATCATGAAGTATTACCTACTTACTCTTTTTGAATAGCAAAAACTGCCATGGTACCTGGTGGCATCTACCGGCATAGATTTCATATTGTAGCTAAGGAATAAAAAGGCAAGATACATGAACATTAAAAATAAATACCATGAGCTTTACAATGAAAATCTGTTGCCAGAAATCTGACAAAAAGATAAGTATGAGTCTTGCAGGAAGGCCACTTCATTTTTTCAATGTAAATTCTACAGAAAACTATCAGGAAGGAAAATAGAGTTAAAGAGGGCAGTGGGCTGGGGAAGTATTGAAAACAAGAGCCCCAAATATATGGTTTTAAGATGGAATTATCTCATCTGAATAAATATATTTCATAAAATGTTGAAAGATTTTAAATTTGAGATCAAGATCATCTAAGTCCCACTTTCCCCCAAAACAAGATTGGGGTTACATGTTTACCTTTTACATCAGCTACTAAGCTTGTAATGTATGCACATATTAGCAAACCTTTCCTCAAAGGCTGTTCTGTTCATCAGACTTCACTGATGTCATATTTCCACTAAGTCCTGGAGATTTAACCAAAGGTCGAAGTGGAGTCCATCCTTTAGAAGAATAAAAGTATACAGCAGAAGCTCAGTCCTCCTTTGAAAAGCCTATTCTATACTGACATAGTCGTATCTAACTCACTTTTTTTTTTCCTCCACATTGAACATAAACCAAACAGAAAAGAACAAATTGGGGATAAAGACAAGGCAGAAAATTTTTTTTCTAACATTGGATTGATTGGTCAATGGAGTGAAAAAATAACGACTTCTTGTAACTTGTTTTCTGATGTCATGTTACTGTTTTAATTGTTTATGCTATTAAAAAAGGAGATGTGTGTCTTGTACTATTCAAAATAAGTTAGCTAAATTTCCTGGTTGTTTTTTTAGGATGCTGCTTGAATATTGACTACATTTATGTGCAATTCCAACCAAAGATGTTTTCAGCATTTGATGTTTAACACCCAAAAATAACCGCACACTTGATTTGGTGGATTTGAACATCTTGTAGCATCCTTATGTTCTTTATAAAGTCCAAAAGGGTAATTTTGTAATGTGATTGTATCCATGGTTTATGTAAATATAAAGCAAATTTTTAAAGTGTCATATATACTAAGAAAAAAAAAATCTAATTAGACATGTTTCCATCTACTGGTTTTGGAACCACTTAACCAGGCTACACACGGCAGGTTTGAATATCTTCTACCTTCTTTGTTTCCTGCCCCTCCATCTCCTGCTGGCTGCTGATTACCTCTACTCATTCTGCTGCCTGCATTAAGTCCTGCTCTGTACGTACTCAGTGCAAGATTTTCTGTCTTCAGCCTTGTCACAGCCTTTGAGTTTTGTTTTTCATATGATTGTTATTTATTGTGTACCTGGCCTATTTTCTATTCTCAATCAACTTTCCCTACCTCACATCTGTTCTGTGAATACTTAGTTTGTTTCTGGTTTCCTCAGCAAAGTTCTAAAGGTAAAAAATCTCAAGGAAAATAATACCCTCCCATCCACAACAGGTATAACCCCAAGTAATCAAGTTTTTAGATTTCTGTGTCTCAGAAGAGGATTTCTAGGAAACAACATCAGTCTGTTAATTCACAACTTTTCAGTTTCCCACAAACCTTTAAGAGTGTTTTGAGTCTGAGCAGAAACCTGTAGCTTGCGGACCATGTTGCATGTATTGCTTTCTGTTAATAAAAGTTGTTTTTTGGGTAAATTAAATGTTGAGCATTTTGTGAGGTTATATTTTGGGATCAGTTTTAGAAATGAGCAAATAATTAAACGTTTAACACGTCATCATCTAAGTATTATCAATAGAAGGTCTTCGAAATAGTAATGCAAATGGCTATCTTGATGAAAGAACCACACAAACTTCCAAAGCTGGTCATGTAAGATTCTCATAATAGTAATTTATTCTCGTGTTTTTCTTTCTTTAGGTTCCCCGTTAGGCCATAATAGTCATTGTAGAATCAGAATGCAGAAGTTAATTTTTAGTCTAACTGAGCACAGCTTATTTTTTCTATATAGAAACAACATTATACTAAATATGGCTTCTCATCAGCTCATTTATATTAATAGACTTTGCACTGACAAAATTGCTTAAATTTGAATGGTTTTTCCAAGATATATGAATGACTAAAATTAACTAGAATTTGTTCTTATTACTTACATGCATGTGCTAGGGGAAAAAGATAGTGTTGATGAGATTTAAAATCCACAATTTTCTTGTTCAGGTTCAACACTTAAAAAAAAAAAAAACATAAAAACAAAAACCTTGTGGAAAGTGGAATAGCTGATGTGCAACAGTAGTAAACAGCACCTACGTTTATTTCAGCCAAAATATCTCCCAAGCTTCCTTGGCTCTCAGTCTCAGAACAGTCTCTGTTACATTTATTGGAATTCAAAGTAGAGGAGTGTTTCCAAAGGAAGAAATAGAAAAGAAAAACTGAAAACATTTGCTTTGGCATAATTATATTCATGCCCATATCCATCTGTTGAACAATTTCCCAAAACTGCCATGTGGCTAGCAGAAGAGCGACAGCGGGTGTCAACCAGTTCAATCAGACGAGCAAAATACTGCAACCACAACAACATTTGGTGCTGGAGACCTGCTGTCATTGTTGACCTGTTTAACATCTGCTACGTCCTTCCAATCACAGATCATTTTCCTCTACCAAATGTAAACCAGAGAATCACTTCACCCTTTAATGTTGTCGCTGTATTGTGATTATGTGACAGAAGTGGGTTGTGTTTTATTAGTCGATTGTGGTGGTGTCCATCTGTACAGCATTTTCAATCTTTTTTATGGTAATTAGATGTCAAGAAATATTAGACAATGTAGCCGTAAGGAAAACTGAAAATGTTCAAAATGTGAGAGCTTCTTAACATATTTCTAAAGGGGCAAATCGCTTTAGTTGTTCATTCCTTCAAGGAAAATCCAGTTAAACAAAAGCTCGCTGCTACATCTGGGACTGAATTTCCACCACTGTAAAACACATGAATGCACCTTTTTGTTCCTTTATGTGTATAAATCTATAAGCATCCATAGTAGGCGTTTCTATCATTATATCATAACCAGTTAAGATAGTGTATAGCTGAAAATATCAAATTCTGTGATTGTTTAAACTGATGATCACATAAAAATGTAGGCTTGCTGAGACAAACTGTGTTTGCAACCAAATATATTACCTTGGAGTAATAGTAATCTGGAGTATCTCAGACAAATATTACAGCTGTTCTTACAATTTATTTGCATTCTCCTAAACCAAAAAGATCAGTGGATGATCCTGAAGTGGATAAGGATATGGGTCAAACTTGGGTACTTCATGGGACTGGCCAATTAAATGTTCTCTTAAATAGTTCTAAATTGAACTAGCATATAGTGTAACACTTGCCCTTATGTATACTGTTAATCTGGATATACTGTTTATACCTGGAAAACACTGGCTTTAAATTGAAATAAAAAACAGTGTTTGTTTCAAATAGGTAAAGTAGAGCAGTAGAGTAATACTAATACTACAATGTAAATCTGTGATGCATGTTAATTTTAATGTTAAGACACAAAGCTAATTCAAGACGTTAACAGTAAAGATCATGGAATTTGAACAATGTATACCTATAGGTTTTTAGTTGAAGTACGTTCTGTTTAAGCCTTTGCAGTACAGCCTTGATATATCACATTTGAGTCTTATCAAAACTATGTTCCACATGCAAAAATGTCATTGTATTCAACAGTACTTGTTGACTTACTTAAATTAAATAACAATAATAATAAAAAAAACTTCATCCTTTATCAATTAGCAATGATGATCAAAATGTTTGATGAAAACTGAGGCAATAAATAAGGAATGACAACTAATTAAAGGATATGCCAGGAATATTACCTCGATAGACTCACCTGAGGGGGAAACCATACTGCTGTCCATTAGAGCAAAAAAAGAAACACACTTAGGTCAGAAAGTATTTCATATAAAGCCTGACCTGAGTGATGACTGTTCTCTGAATCAGTCATTTGGGTTAAAAATCTGACGTTTGATTATGTCTGACCTAGATATCTCAGACGTGCAGTCATGTCACTTTCATGCACTTCAGTAGAGAGAGAGAGCCGTATTGAGTTTTCTGAATTTAAAGTTGTTCTGACAGAATAGGTTCAGGACTGTTTTTGTTTATGTCTCTAAATGTTAGCATTGTAATCTCTAGGTAAAATTAAAAATATTACAAAGTCTCGGCTCACTGTACCCAGTGTTTAAATTAAGATGAATATTTAACTTAACCATGTTTTTCCCATGGATTTCTATGATTGAACACATTTTCCTCGTTTTTTTTGTTTGTTTTTATATTTACATGTATTTTTTACTCCATGTTAGAGAATAGCAACATAAACTATTTATGACAATAGCTTTTGATTTGTCTTTGCGGTTTGGGACACCTAGGTAATTAATTCCAGCTATGCTGAAAAGCTTATTAATAAGGCTAAGATAAATACCCTAAATAATATATCAATAACATATAAAAAACAAAACATAATCACTCTACTGTGGATCTGCCCTACATTGCTATCCCAAATGAATGTCTGTTGCTTTAAATAAATTATGTTTTAGCATCTTCGTTTTCATCCATCAAAAGCTGTGGGCTTGTTCTCTGAATAATTCACTTAACAATTGAATTAATGCAATGGGAAGATTATTCTGTCACACATAATTTTAACTCAGGTGGAGCTTTCCCCCAACAAAACAAATATGGTTAAAATAGCAGAGGTTGTGGAATTAAAAGCATTTTTAAAAATCCTTTTCAGCAAACATTTGGGAAAGGCAAGAATAATTGCAAATTAGTTATTAGGTCCATACTTGCATTGATTATGAAAGAAAAAGGTGCATCTGATTCATGTTGCACTTGCAAATGGAGGTAAATAATTACTTACTCACCTAGTACATAAACCAGCTTGTGAAATCGGATCCATGTTTTCATAACATTTGTCTGGGTATGTATGATTATCTGTACCGAATCTCAGTAAAGGTACTGCTTCAAAATTGAAATTCACTACTATCAGCTTTGTGCATAAACCTAGGATTTAACCATTAGGGTATTCAAAATATTACTTGAAAAATGACGTGTAATAACCTTTTTAATGACAACTATGTGGTGGTTACTACTAACCAGCTAGGTTTTGTAAATGGTATGAATTGTATTCTGTGCTCTAAATACTGCATGTATAGTGTTGTACCTGCAGGTGTTGAAATTACATGTTACCCACAAACAACTTTTACATTTTTTTTTTCCAATCATTTTCCTTCAAATCCCAATGACCATGGGAGCTAACACAATTCCTTTAGTCCAAGTAAGGAAGGTTTTACTTTTGAATTGTGACTGCTGATCAATCAGTTGGTGACAAATGAACAGAATTTATTGATAGGTGCCATCATGCCAATTATTTGACAGGAAACCATAAACTGCATGTGAGTCCAATTATATAAGCCAACATATAATCCCTTACACAATAGCGCATCTAAATTAAAAGTAACAGGGTTCTGTCGAAAAACAAAACAAAAAAAAATATCTTCTATAAGTATAAATTTAGAACCATTGGTCAAATGCATATGATGCAGATCAGCAACTGCCTTGCGCACCCATATGAAAGACAGGACTTGATATTTCTTTATTAAAACGCAGCTCCTGGAACACACTATCCTGAGGAAACTTCAGGCTCTCAAACTAAACTTTGAGGCTTGTGTCTAAACCTAATATTTATTTAAGATGAATGACTTTTCTTTATTAAAGTAACACTGAATGTTGTAGGATTTAACTGAACTGACAGTGATAGCTTTGATGTTTTGGGGTTTGTCAATTCTTATGGGGTTTGCCATAGTCTGTCACAGATGTAACAGTTATCCGTCCTGGATCATCGCTAAAGTATGATTGTTTTAGTGATGTAGTGGACAATTTTTACATGTTTTGTTACTCTCCTCTTCGTGTTTACCAAATACATTCTATTACTAAATGCACACTGGCCAACCCTCCAAGGAACAAAGCACACAAATTACTTCATATTTATCTTGGTTAAATAAAAGGATTTTTAATTGTCGTGTCATACACAATGATGTCAAAGTTGTAACCTTTAATTAAGTGTCTGTAAATTATTTTATTCTCTTTTCATTCAAGTGGAGGAAAGCAATTACTGTAACGTTGCAAAATATGTGAAGTGATTAATCCCTTTTCGATTTTACCAAATCCCTTTTTTTTTGGACATCAACAGGCCTTTTAATCCTGCAAAGATTATAAAGCTGTTTAATTATAGAGAATGAATGCAACTATTTGTTTAGGCCAAATCATCACATTGTTTTTTTCTATATTATTGATATTTAATTTGTTATTTGTGTCCAGAAATCTCATTGTGACTCTAATACCAATTGCAGGTAAGGCTAATAAGGTTCAGTCCAGAAAAAGCAGAAGCACATTTTGATGTGTAGAAATTAATTTTGTTGAAGTCATGGCAGTGAGAATAGTATAAATATTTTCCCACCTATTTTATTAACTTTTGTACAAAACTTCACAAGAAATATTTATGTAATGGATTTAAAGGGATCTAAAGTTAAAAAACAGGAAATAAACAAATTCTGGCATATATGTATAAGTAGTTGAAATAATTAATGCTTCATGGGACCAATTTCATTGGCATTTACAGTTCTCTAATTCTTTCTTGTCAGAGTGGAACATCTTTAGTAAGGTTGAAGTCTTGCCACAGCTTTTCAAGGAAATTTAATCCTTGAATTTGGCCAGGACATTCTAATATATGCTTTAAAACAAATCAGTGCTTCCTAGTTCTGGGCGTTTGTTAAGCCTCTGACAGGTTTTCTTTCAGGATTGCTCCATGTGTTATCTGCAATCATGCTAAAGAAATGCATTATCACAACATTTGTCTGCGACTTAAACAGCTGTGCATTAAGATCATTCTAAGATATGGTTGCACTGCAAAGATAACTGACATTGGAGTGGTAAATATCAAGTAAATTACACACATAAAATCAGTTTCAGCTTGTGTATATATTTTGTGTTTAAGTCAAAAAAAGGAGAAAAATATTTAAGACTAACATTTGATTTTTTTAACTTTGATAACTTTTTGGTCTGGATTAAATTACTTTTTCATGAAAAAAAAAAGAACTGAGCTGAGATGAACTAATTAAAGCTCTGCAAAAAATAGGGAACAACAGAGATGACTTGAAAACCCAGGCTCAACTGGGGCTCCTATTCTGATTAGTTTATACTGTCCAGACAACACTATTGGGTCAAACAACCCTTATACATTCTTTTTCCATTTACATCCTAACACTCATAACTAGATTTTGATACAAACCAGCTCCAATGTTTTTTTAAGACGTCACATGTAATGGAAAGCTGAGCTTGGGAGGCACTAGATTTAAAAACTTGTGTTCACTGGCATGTAGATGAAGTGGGGAAATTGACAGTACACACAGTATACTTGATTAAATTGTCTGCAGCTACTCAGCTATATGCGTTCAGATTTTTTGAGAACGTTAACGTCTTTTATGCAAGCTCAGGTTATTTAAAACCAAACTACCATCATAATTTTCCACCACATATAATGTTTTAATGGTATAGTTTGACCAGCCATTTTTACATGTTTATTGTTTTCCCTGAATTGCATTTGTGGCAACATTGACTTTGTTCTTGCAACTCTTCAAAGTCAAGATTCGTGTATTTATCATGGTATTAAATACTAGGTATGAAAACAATTTCTATGTGAAACTTGTATCTGTAAATGTCCTCCACAATTAAGGAATTTGGTGGCACTTGAGATTTTGTCAGGCAAATAAGAGTGGAGTTGGGTGAAAAACGCATGCACACCACACTTACGTTTGTAGTTATTTGTTTAAAAATATTTATGTGAAACCCATTTATCACTTTCTTTGAATGTTGTATTATGCACAACTATGTGGTCACATACAATAAACAAAATAATAAAGTCAAAGTTGATTGTTACGTTGCAAATTATTAAAAACCTTAAGGAGTGTGGATACTACTTTAAATGGATGTTATGGTAATAGTCAGTAGTATTAGGAAGGTATAATATATCAAGTTGAAAGATTCAAACACAGAAGGGAAACCAAAATTTTTGCATAGGAAAACAAATAATATGGCCACATGGATCGCAGCCTGGATTAAAATTCAGTGCCCTCTTTTAAAACCATTTATCAGAGAAGGCCAGGTGGAATCTGGACCTAAAATGTGGCCCATTGTTGTAGGACATAGAAAGCCTTAAATGTCTAGGGGATCCCTACCCCCTACCACAACTGCAGGAGCTCTGTGTGGCTGTGATGTGAAGCTTTAAGCCCAGACCTAAGATGCATGTGGTGCAGGTCTAAAACGACACTATAATCAATTCCCAGCCGTGCCAACACCCTCCTCTAACCTCCATTCATTGCCCACACTGTTTGGGTCCCTCTGGAGTGCCTGCAACCCAGTGTGGGGCCATGCTGCTTTGCACACTTAAAGACATGATGCAATTCTGACACTGTCTCTTTCTGTGGTCAAAACATCTTCTGCTCAACATGCAGCATATGTGTTATCTGAGTTGCACAATTCTAAATGTTCTCTTTTTTCATTCAATTTGAAAAGCCCTGCCTCTACTCCATATCATCTCACGTAAGCTGCTTGCATAAAAAGAACACAAGATTGCAGGATTAGAGTGGTCTATGAGCTTGAAGTCTTGGCTTGAATAAACAGTTATTGCTCCTCAGACTTAAAGTGCTGGGAAAAAGTATTTGGGCACGATGCAAAAAATCTTCAAACAGATCAAATATGCATTGGGAAAATATAACTTGAGAAAATAAAATAATTCTGAATAAGCAGAACTCCAATATAACATTAGCCCTAAAGGTTCTTAAACCCAGTGCAAGTCATGTCAACTTTTATAATGCTTGCCTGATTTCATAAACGGAATCACAAAAAACCTTTTAACACGTACAAATTTTGCAGAAATGAATAATCACATTTTATAGTATTATTTTTATAATAATCGTTTTGGCTCTTTTCTTTGGGATTTTAAAAACCATTACAAATTTTAAATGAGTTTAAAGATTCAGTTCAGTTTACATAGCTCAAATTTACAATATTTGTCGCCTCGAGGCATTGTACAAGAAAATAATTTCATCCCAGTCATAAATACATACTAAACAAATCAGTTAAAAAAGTTTCCAATCTAATTAAACCCAGCAGATTGCATGAACTCATTGACTGACAGCATTCACTCCTCCAGAATCAGCATGCCAAAGGGATGGCTTGTGTTGTGTCATGTACTTTACAGCAATTCCTCACCACTGTCCATGTATGTAGCGACAGTGGGGAGGAATAAGTCCCATTTAACAAGAAGAAACCTCCAGCAAAACCCGGCTCAGAGTGAGCGGCCTCTCACCGTTACCGACTCAGACAAAAGACACATCGATGCAGAGGAAACTGAGAAGAGGAAAGTTATTAGCAGCAGTTTTAAAAAGCAACACCAGCAGATGTCATCCTCTATATCAGATATTTACTTAAACCTGCTATTAACATCTTCAGCTTTTTGGACTTCTGGTCAGGGTAGTACATATAACTTTTTACTTTTTTTTTGCCAATGACCGTCTCTCTTGAAAAAAGACCATGAAAAGACCAGTGACAAAAATTGAAGTACATGCCATAAAAAAACTAGATGACCTACATTTAAGTCACTGTAATATATATATATAGCTTCTAATTTTCTAACTTAGTCATCTCTTAGTGGAAATTGTCTTTTCTCTGTCTCAGTTTCTGACTGGGAAATGAAACCTATTTTTGAAGCTCCAGACCAGCAACATGCTGATGCTGGTCTGGATTCTGAACCTGTCCGTAAGGTTACAGAAATAAACATATTCTGGCCTATAAAAAAAACAGTCATACAAACAATAATACAAACAAGGGCTTCTTCCCCTTCCTTTATTATGTAATCAAAGTGCAATCATTAGAGTTATTAAACATCCCTTAATAATCCATGCATTTTACACATAATCATGCATGAATTTCAGCTACGTAGTTTTCACTCAAAGTTTGACTGACTGGATGAACAAATTGTTACTGGTGTAAATCCAAAGACTGAGAGTTCTTCATTATATTCCCAAATTCAAACACTGTCTGTACATTATTAGCAATGGACAGATTCATTTTAATACAAAATGTTTGTAACACAGCAGAGCAATCATAATACTGTTTCCTACAAATGAAACCTGCACTACAGCAGATAATTTTGGGTGATCGGATAAGAACATGTGAACATCCCAATTACTGACCCACTACATCATTGCGGGAAAACAAATATTGTTAAGTAACAGTTTCCATCTCAGGTCCAACCATTGGGAAATTACTTTCTGATAGGGAATATGACCAAGTGCTGTAACACTGCTGGGACATTAAACTGAAACCATATATATTCTGCATAAGAATCTCTCATCGTGTTTACCATTGACATAGACATTCCATAGACATGGTTTTCGCTATGAGATACTGGTCACCTTCAGTATCTCGTATTTACTACCCGCTCTTTTCTATGCTCCTACAACAAACGTGTCGCAGAGTGTATATTTGTTTGGCCTGCAAGGACAGGCTGTTTTGTATGCAGATATCGATACATTTCTGATAGAGTACAGATTCAAATGGGCGTGTGTATTAAGATTTTTAACAAAACTGTTCTTCTTTTGCATTATGTTGTGTTTGTGTGCAAGGAATTAACTCATTACCCATGCACCTTTACTGTTTCAATCCCAGCAATGCAATTTGAATCCTCAGATGGCCCTTGACCTTGGCATGTCAGACTGAGTTCCTTTTCAGCACTTCTCCAGCTGTCCCCAGGGGGTCACCCTTGCTCGTCCTCTGCTGGAGCGTTTGCCACCCCAGGTGCACCGTGTTGGCATTGATGAGCTGGGCCCGTATAAGAGGAGTGGTGGACCAGCTACTCGACGCCTGAGTGTTTTGGTTACTCCTGGTAATCTTGTCTCAGCGCCTTCTCTTGATCTCGTGTGCTTTTTGTAGTTCTCTTGTGCTTTAGTTTTGCCTCCAGTTGGTTCTCCAGTTTTTTATGATCTTCATTTGTTACTTTGTTGCTCGTTTTCCCACGCTCATAACAACCGTTGTACTCACCTCAGGTTCCCGTCATCTTCAGTGCTTCCTCCTCATAAGATCTCTCTCCGATCCACCGCATCCATATGGATCGATCTGCCCGCTCCAGCATCACTTCCATCTGGCGTGCACGTTCCCCTGGACAGCTTCTTCACCCTCCACCGCAGAAATTCTCACCTTCCCCCCTGGCGTCAACATACATCATCCACAAGTAAGATCTGACCAATATTATCCTTTCTTCACATCACGACAACTCACCTGTTCTGTCCTCCACCTCAGTGGTCTCCGGTCTCCAACGTCACCGTACGCTCCGAGTGTCCTGCCGTTCCCCGCTGTCCCACTGTCCTTGCTGACCTGCCGGACATCACCGTCACCCGCTGTCTCCCGTTACCGGATCTCACTCCATTCCCTACAATAAAATTCATTATAACTGTTCTCCTGAGAGTTCTCTGTTTATGTGGGTCAGAAGCCTAAACAACATGACATTGCAAGCATCCTTGTAAAACAGGAAAGTCTAACCTATTAAACAGTTATAATTTGAAACAAACTTTTGTTTCTCAACAGCTCTATACATTTTTTAGATTGGGAAACCATGAAAAAAGCTGTTTTAATTAACTTTCATCCTACTTTGTCTTATCTTTATCACATTTGTCAGACTTGGCTGTGGAAAGTGAATTTGGACCAAAATCATCAGAGTAAATTCATGATTTAAAATCGGGGAACTTCATGTTGGCCTATCTTGGTTTCCTTTTCTTCATACTTTTTTTCAAATTACGATTTGTTTATTATTTAAATACACGTTTAAACATGTAAATACACCCCACAGTTCCTATGACTAGACTAGTAGTTCCCTGTTTCCTAAAAGAAAGAATTGTTTATGTTGTTTATATAATTCCCCCATTCCCCCTGCTCTCTTTCTTTTTAGCTGCCTGCCCTTCTCTGTGATGAATCTCAATTATGCCAAGGTCACCTTTCATTCAAGTGATCTCTCTTCCATTTTATTGGAACTGGCAGCACTTCCACACTATCATGGCTTATTGACAGCTACTTCCACCATCTAAAACAAAACCACAAAGCAGAAAAAGAGAAAAAGAATAATGCTTAAGAAGAAACAAAGGCATTACGTTGCTTTGTCTTCATTTTGGCACTAACAATTAGCAGCTTTTAGGCTTTGCCAAATGGTTTGTAAGCATTCTGTATTCTTCTTACCAAAATGATGGTGTGTTATTCTTTTACTGAATAATTTATTCATATGTTGGTTGTACCACTCTAATTACTAAATTGTTTCTCTGAGCACACACTGTGAAGAGACCTTTTTCAAACCAGTCTGTCATAATACCCAGCATGGTTTAAAAAATTTAAATACACCTATAACATATTGTAAATTTAAAATCGAAAAACCAAATGGAATTTGCCTATTTTTGTAACAGTTTGCTCTCTTCATAAATCATAAAGATCTCCTGTTTTCTGTCTGAACTGATGATCCTGAAATGTGGCACCCTTGAGGTCAAATTTACTGCCTTGAATTGGGGGGAAATTAATGACATCGAGAGTCATGAGCTAATTTGTTTGTGCCTAAACAAGATTTGGAGGGTGCATGTGGGTAGATGGCAGCGAGATCACATCCACTATTCACACTTGATGAGGATTCAAGCATGTGGGATTGTTGTGTCAGTGCAGCATCTGTTGCTAAGGGGTAAAAGCGTGGTAGGTGGGGTGAGTGCTTGCTGGGAGATAGCCCCACAATTGACAGTGACATGTTGCCTGTGGAACCAATAGAGGTTTGATGGCTCTCCGATATAACTCGTTAAATGAGCATTGGAGCATTTACCTCTGTAATGTGTCTTTTTTTTCCGTCTCTGCTGCCCACAAAATCTTTCAAACAACTGTTCTTTAAAGAAAACTAAAAACATGAGTGGCTACAGATTCAGATTTGATTTGTAACATTTTGTTTATGTATGAGTAATCTTAATATTCATATATAGTCTTTGTGATCAAACTTGGATGAATAAAATAAAATGACCAATACTAATAAAATGAAGTAGAATAAAAATATCATATTCCAATGTTTTGGGTATGATGTGGTATATTAACACTAAGTGAGTAATAGAATTGCAATTGCAAAAACCAACAGCTTTCTTTCAGTATAGTATTAATTGCTAATTTGATTTTTGTACATACACTCAAGCAAATATAAGGATTACACACTCACAAAATTTTGTAGTAGCCTTTAGTAGCTGTGCTATCTGCTCTAGTAGTTAGCCTCCCTTTGTCTTGGTAAGAGTGGTGGATAGTGTAAAAGTTTAGTATGAAAAACTTCAATATGATGAAACCAACAACATGCACCCAACAATATAAATTTAGTTTTAATTTGGAGTTAAGAATTACTTATGGTCAAAATCCATCTATCAATGAAGGTGTCCCCTCCTAAAGTTTAGAAATAATCTAGTCCTAGTTCTAATCCTTTACAGTTTGAAGGCTAAGGGTTAGACATTCAAAAGAAGTGCAGCTATTAATAATCCTGAAATTAATATTTTTTTATGAAAAATAGTTGCCACTCCTACCTTGCTTATTACTTTGAGGAATGTGAAGCATGTAAATAATTAGATTCCGTATTGACTCAATGATAATGACATACCCCTACTGCTCCAGCCATGTTTATCTATCTTATTTTTCACAAATCTTATAATTAACTATTTGAAAAGAGATATCTTCAACAATTTAGTACTTCTTCATTTATTCAGCAGACGCTTTTATCCAAAGTGACTTACAAAGTAGGCATTGGCACAAAGGGTCTTGCCTAAGGACCCACACTGGATGCTGTTTCTTTTTTTATTAGGATAAACACAAGCTGCACAGAGGTGTTTTGAACTATGCTTTGTGGTCTTGAACCTGGCTTGTCGTCAATATTTATTCTTTCACAAAGAAGAGCTGCTCTGTAGAAAGTGGGATGATTATCGTGTTTGGTTGGTTGCCGGTGATTTTAGTTGTTTGACTATTTTGCTGGATGATTTTGATATTGTGATGTCTTTGCTGTGTACTTGATTGAACATGTTGTACATTTTATGATGTGAAGCACTTTAAACTACTTTTACAAAACAATAAATGTGCAATACAAAACCTCTCCAATTGTCCATGTAGCCCATTTCATTTTCAGGACACACGCTAGATAATTAATTTATTTGCAGCATACAACTGAATATAATATTTGGCTTGATCAATGATGACAAGTTAACAGGAACTTTTAAAGAGTGAATGATCAATGTCCTAGGATTTGCTGGAGATTTTTGATTGCTTACTACTTACTTTCTAAAGAATATTCAAATTACAAGATGCATTGGGCAGATTAAGAAATTCGGCAGATTATTATGTTTATTTAACTATTTTTAAAATGTGTGCTATTATAAGTATAAGTTCTTTTAGACCCCTAGAGTTTTCTCTGGAGTCTTAATTTTATTTTAGATAACAGAACAACTAAAGTAAACATTTTAGTTCCTGATATATGCACAACTAATTTGAGCATGTCATTTCTAAATCCATGTGCTCAAAGGCCAAAAGATTTAAATATTTTGAGTCTCACTGATATTTTTTTTAAATTTCTATTTTAAGTCTTGGCTGTGGGAAATACATTCCAAGCTATTACAACCAAACAAAACCAACCAAACACATTTAAGGTTTCTAGTTCAAAAGGAGAAGTACAGGAGTCCAACTTAAAGATCCCTTAGATTCTCTGAGCTATGAAAGCACAATTTATTGCTATTGCATAATTCTGCCACAATCTAGTTATAGTCTATTTGCTAATAAAAACCCAGTTAGCTAGGCTCGGATAGTCACAGTGCTGCCATGCTAAACAAATTTTGCTAGGTGTAACTCTCAAGAAAAATGCTTCTTCCATCTTAATGAGGAGCTGGAATCAAATACTCGGGAGTCCTTACCAAAGTGCGTTGCCAATTTTGGTAAAATGCCATTTAACTTGGTAGTAAACACACATTTATTGCAAAAACTACTGAAATTTAAGCTTGTTAACAAACTCTTTGATTGCTTTCCATTTACTCCTGCATCTCTTCTCCTAGGGTTTTGGGAGGAAATGCAACATTTAATCATTAGTTTCTGCACAGGTTTATCCAAGGTACTCAACATAGTTTGGGGGCTCCCACTAAATGGGTGAGGTGGGGAAAAAAAGCATACATTTATACAGTTGAATGCCGTAATCTTCATGAAACACCGTAAATGAGGAGACGGAGCCTAGTGGAGCTGTAGATTAATGCTGCTATCAAATGGCCTGGGACAAAGAAGGGGGTGGCTAATGAGCTGTAAAAGGCAGGGCTGTTCACAGCTTTAATGATACTGTGGCACCATCTCCCAACTGGCCGCCGTACTGACATGTTCACACATTCGTGTGTCGCTAACGGCAATGTAGGACAAATATTGGAAAATGTCACTTAGGCCAAAGCCACGGGGATATTTCTAATATTATAAGGATGGCTTCATCAAAGGGGGATTTTTTTTCGAAACTCTAATTTGATTCTCTTTCCCCTGTCTGATTTCTAAGAGGTAATTTCCAAGCAACTTGGTTTCCCTCACAAAAAGAAATTCTTTTTAGTTTTTTTCTGTTTTCCCTTTCTCTTTCTGTGCCTCCATATATTGCTGAAGTATTCCCTTTAAGTCAGTCTAGTTCAAGCTCTGCTTCCATCTCTTCTTTTGCCATGTTAAAATAATAGGTAATAGGAGTGTAATTTGGTTTTGTCTGGTTTTTTTTCTATAGAGTCATCTCTGGCATGCTTGTAAACTCTCATGACTGTCGCCTAGGTGACAGTAAAAGTAAGATGAACTCTAGGGATTAGATAAATTTCTTGATGCAACCCATTGGAAGGTGTGTTATTTTTTTATGCCTTCTTGCCTCACAGTCACTTTCCTATGCATTGTGTAATGTTTTATTTAGGCCAGTTTTGGAGCTGGGTTAAAGTTTCAGCTGACAGATTTCTTGAAAGGCTGGTAGCATGGAGGAAATAGCACTGTTAGTGGGATGGTTGTCTTTTATCAGGGGGTCTCTGACAGACAGATGGGGAGATGTTTTCTCAAGGCATCACATGGGCAAGAGCTTCAATGACAATTAGATGAACTGTTAAAAGGCCTGCCACAATATTCCTTTAAGGTATGCTGGGAAAATATCTCTATCTCTACTCTGAATGCGAGACATGCTCTAACTGCTGGAGGCGTCTGCATATTTATCTTACTTGAGCCAAGTGACAGTTGTCTTCGCAGACATTTCATTTCACAGGCGGCCATGAAAAAGAGGAAGAAAACTGAATTAATCAAATGTGGAGGGGCGAAGGAAGGAATGCGGCTAGTATCCAAGGTGGAAGGGGGTGATGGGGGATGGGTTGCCTTGTATATCCCCCAGTGATGCTATGAATCAGGATGGATGGGGTAAATAAATAAATGTGTTATGTATGACCAAGCATACAGCCAAGGCTCTGGGGCTACTTGCTGGAACAACCGCAATGCGCTCAGACAAGTGAATAAATCAGCACACAATTAGAGCTTGTGATTTCATTTATGGTACCTACGAGCGCTCCAGCAGCAGCTTCTGGCAGATGTCATTTCTACCCAATTGATTTTGCTGCTGTCCTGAGGCCTAAGCAGTCATGGCCCCTCTATCTGAATTACAAATGGATAGTAAGCGTGTGCCAAATGGCTGTCCAGGCAATTTCTGCATGATAGGAGTAGAATAATGTAAGAGACTTTGGCGGCACAGAAGAAACAAAGACATACACAGGCACACGTGCACATATCACTGGGGGCCACAACAGTAGTCATGCTGTAAACACTTGTTTGTTTGTGGAATTTATTGACAACAAACAAGCCCCAGAAAAATGTGTTCTCGATCCAACATTAGTCTGGAATTCTTTGAAGGTGCATCCTGCGTGCCTTTGTCACGCTAAATCAGATTCCTCACTGTGGCGAAGGCACTCTGAAATATCCTTCAGTTAGAGCTGATAAATTGTTTCTAAGCTACCAAACGTTTCGAGTTCCTGCATCAGTGATGTTTTTACTTGCACCCTTTGTCGGGAAGAAAAAAGGCTGCAGTGCAATCAGGGCACACCGGAGACATGTCGTCAAGAACACTTGACGACATGCAATGCAAATTGGCAATGTCATTTAAAAGCTGGAGCAAACGAAGACCATGTGCTTGGTCTGAGGACTCTCTTCATCTGAGTAATGCCTGTCCTCTCCTTTTCAACTTTGCATTACTTTTTCTTTAAATGTTTTTTTTTGTATATAATTGTAAGCTAATGTTATTTTTTTTAAATGCTGAAAACTAAAAAATATTTTAGAAATCTAAATCAAATTCCAGATTGTTGCTTTAACGCTCTGGAGTCCAATGACACGCTCGCGCCTAATTTGCATGGTTTTTCATATGTGTTCATCATATACTGCTATCATTGGTGGCAATTATACATTATTATGAATCCATAATTATTTGATATTTTTATTTAGTGTGTTCATATAGAAATAAGCTACCTTTCATACTGCACAGACAACCAGCCTAAATAGGTTTAAATGGAATGCAGCACCAGTAACAACTTGTTGGTAGGTTATATTCCATCAAGTATGTTCTGAAAGAATAAAGATCAGGTGCATGCTCACGACGTTTTTTTATTCAGTGTACTTGGAAAAGGCTTGATGGGCATTTAGGTGGATGAAAGAAGAACCTACTTCAACAAACCACTTCTAAACCTGCAAAACATTGCAAAGACTAAATAAGGTTACAGTCTGTTTGAAGGCCAGTCTGTTTTTTTCATACTGTAATAGTTTGTCTGACATTTATGTTAAGTTAGTGATCTGTGATAGTTTGCATTCATGATCCAATACAAGAACTTCATAAATGGTGAAACATTTTCTTCTCTATAGTCAGATGTGCAAATAAATTAGAAGAAAAAAGCTTATATTTTATACTTTACATTTCAAAATTAGTTTAAATATTTAGTTGCATTAAAAGCTTTTAACTATAATTTGTTCTACTCACACAAATGTGGGTCTGTGATTCTGAACGTGGGTC
This sequence comes from Orestias chungarensis, assembly GCA_032876305.1. NCBI lineage: Eukaryota > Metazoa > Chordata > Actinopteri > Cyprinodontiformes > Cyprinodontidae > Orestias > Orestias chungarensis. The sequence goes on along the minus strand of JAVLVB010000557.1, from coordinate 6,112,705 downwards.
AGAAAGTAGTTATCTCATTTTTTAGAAAACCTACATGAAGCTATTTTTACCATTAAAATATTAAAATCAAATAGAAAAACTAATGTATAAAACACTCCAGTTGACAAATGTAATTAATCTTGTTATGGTCAAAATAACAATCTCTCTCAACTGCTTTCCAAAACTATAAATTATTGAATACAAGAGGACGTTGAATAACGGTAAGTTAAAGTGTTCCCATTTTTTATTCTTTTACATACTTGTTTTGTCTTTTTGGCCATGGTTTGTTTCATCCATATCTTAACTTTCAGAGGTTGATTTAGACCTCTGGAATTGGTGCTGGACGGACCCCCTACCTCTTAGTCAGGGATGCTCACACTTCTCGAGCTTGCAAGCTACTTAAAACATGACCAATCCAAAGGGATCTAGCCTTTTGATTGAATTAAAATTTAATCTATAACACATATCAGTTTGTCTGCATTAACACACTGTGTAATGTGTGTTTCTCCCCAAGCACAAGCAGACGCGGATAAGTCTATGAATACACATACGTATTCATAAGTACATATGCGTATCCATATATAGATTTCAGCGGGGTTTGGTACTGCCCAGGCCTCTATCTCTTCTAGCTCCGCCTCTGCTAAGAAAGACCGGGAGACTCAAAAAACAAGAATCAGTTTATTTGTATAGCGCCAATTTACAACAGATGCCATCTCAAGGCACTTTACAAGAAAATCTATCAAAATTGTGGATACATCATAACAAATCAATTTGAAAAAGTCTCCAATCTAAGGAACCCCAGCAGATTGCATCGAGTCATAGACTTGCAGCATGCATGTAGCAACAGTGGAGAGGAAAAACTCCCCTTTAACAGGAAGAAACTTCCAGCAGAACCTGGCACAGTACAAGCAGCCATCTATCACGACCGACTGGGGGTTTGAAGAGACAGAAACGTATGTTAGATGAACAGGATACCGAAAAAAAAGAGTTTATAGACGCAGTTGTAGAACATCACTGAAAGCACCTCAGCCCATGTTCTCATCCAAGAAGCCGTCTCGGCTAACAGAATGCCAGACCAGGTGTGGCTACTATGGAGAGAAGAACACTAAGAGAAAACAAAAGGTTAACAAGGTTGAAATAACGGTAACTAAGTAGATTAGACAAAGGAAGAAAGTAGCAGAGAGAGAAGTGGTCAGATTGTCATCCAGCAGTCTAAGCCTATAGCAGCATAACTATAAAAGAAACTTAAATAACTTAACCCTATAGAGTGAGACATGAAGAAGGTATAGCAAAGGAGAACCGTCTGTCAAGACTGAGTTCCTCCCCCAACCGGAGGACACCATAGTTTGCTACACTTGCGGCGCTGCTATTGGGCCTGGGTGGGGGATGTGGCTTATTTTAACTGGCCCATCCAGTTTTCTGAAGGCCCATCCACAATCAAATTCCTGGCGCCGCTGGTGGTTTTCTAAGATGGCTAACACAAAGCTAACATGGAGTTAGCATGTTTGCGTGCTTAAACGCGCATCAGTTTGCTTGCCGGTATATAAATAAGAAAATAAACAGAAGGATTGACGATGTCAACTACTTGCTTTAATGCCGTGCGATCGACAGGCACACCTCGATCTACGTATTGAGCACCCCTGCTCTAAGTGATGTCTTTTTAAGGGCATTCTGTTCAAAATGTATCTAGTTGTAGACAACTAATCTGAAGCAGTATGCTGTATTTTAGCCAACAGTATAACACGAAATCCAATAAGACATCATCTCACAGGTGGTGTCTTTCCCAAAGCACATCATATAGGGAATGTTCACCGAAAGAAGCTCATTTCACATCCACATGGGCGGCTCTATCGATAATAATGTAGCTAGAAGATAAAGTCACAAGACCCAGTAATACACAAAAGTACAATTATTTAAACAATGTCAAATTTAATTAAAGTGATCTTCTGAAATAGAACACTCTGGGGTACTTTTTTTAGAATTCTCCTCTACATAATGTCTCTTTTCAGTGGCATGTAAGGTCAATAAATTTAGAGGTTTTAAAGTGTCAACATAATGTGTGTTATAAATTAATCAATTTAATGTTGTGATAGAAACACGCACAGTATAACTCAGGGGGTTGATCTCAGAATAGATGCATGCATTGTTGAACTTCAACTGAATAGATTTTTTGTTGTAAATGCTGTTTCCTTCAAAAAAAAATTTTTTTTGGCTTGAATCTCTACTGTACAACAACTGAAATTTGGTCCATTGGGCGTCTCTCACAAGCCAAAATATAACAGATTTATTTTTTTATGTTTATATTTTATTTATGTATTTCTTTATTTTATTAAAGTCACCCGAGGAGTGAATGTGAGCATGCATCGCTAAACCTTGAGACATATATATATATATATACATTAATACATGCAGTGGTAGATGTTAGCTGGAAATTTAAATGCTAGGTTTTATTTTGACCAGAAGAAGAGCAGGGCTGTGGTTAGCTCTACATCAACTTCCAGTAAAACTCCTTAGAAGCAGTAGTTATTATTTCCTTACAGAACCCTTTATTTGTCCATTCTGTTGGAGACTGATACTAATGAGAAAAGAGCTAAATGAAAATATGAGCAACAGGCCTCTAAGAACAATTTGCTCTTATAGTGCAAGAAAAAAATCGTCTTTGCAAATCTACTGTCCCACTGAGTACAGATCTGCCACAGAGAGGGAGAAGAAATGAGAAATCAAATACAAAGAATGTGAAAGAATGAATCTGGAGGGGGTGTTAAATACATTGCCCACGGTTTAATAATATACACAGGCCCCAGCCTTAAGCTTACTCACACCGGGGAGTGGCATTTGGAGCAGGGAGAACAGAAGATGCTATTAACCACCCACAGGGGTTTTGTCTATAAAGGTAGATGAAGCTGGTGGCATGCTCAGAAAATGTTAGTCTGCCTAAGGTAGAAGGGATAATGTAGTGACAACATGAACCATGGATTTCATGGACCTCATAGATACATATAGTTTTGATATTTCTATCTGATGTCGCAGCCAGATCTCACTTGTATGAGAAATTTAGGCATTAGGGAGTTGGAGCACAAAAAAGAGGAAATCAGATACGGAAAAAGAGAAGAAGGAATTATTGTGTCTTCATAGATATGTAGATCTAGAAAATAGTAAAATCACATTTGATTTACAATGGCTTACATCATTCATTTTGAAAAATGAACATCTAATTTGCTTGATTATTCATTAAAAAAACCAACAATGCAGAAATAAAAAGCTAAACTTAACAATGCTGTGCGAAAAAATTTGAAATAAACAAAATAATCATAATATAATGATTTTTGCCATCTGTTTTGTATCAGTTAAAGATTACACTGATCTCATGTTTTCCATGTATAGGTTTAAGGTTTCAGGATAGGATTTATATATTCCAAAGAAAATGTATACCCCAAATTTAGCAACAACAACAACAAAAAAATCAGTTTCTTAATGTGGATTGTTAAAATAGATTAGATCATAACTTGGCCCAAACAAATTTGTGATTTGATTGTATTGTCATGCATCACAATGGGTTCAAGTATAAATCATAAAAGAGCAATGACAAATGTGAAATCAAGATATGGGAAGATATTGGACTTAAATAAAAAATATATATATAATATTAATAGTGGCCCCTGGATTAGGGGACACCTGACCTTGATAGTACCGGGTTGGACCCCCTTTTGCCTTCAGATCTACCTTAATCCTTCGTAGCATGGAGTCAAAAAGGCACTGGAAACATTCCTAAGAGAGTTTGATCCATATTGACATGATAGTATCATGCAGTTGCGCAGATTTGTCGGCTGCACATTCTTCTGTTCCACTACATCCCAAAGGTGCTGTATTAGAATAAGATCTGGTGACTGTGGAGGCCATTTGAGTACAGTTGGTAATCAAATGGCCTAAGACTGGTTTCTTGTACATTGTCATGTTCAAGAAACCAGTCTGAGATTAATCGACGTTTATGACTTGGCAAGTTATCCTGCTGGAAGTAGCCATCAGAAGATGGGTACACTGTGGTCATAAAGGGATGGACATGGTCAGAAACAATACTCAGGTAGGCTGTGGTGTTGCAACGATGCTCACTAAGGAGCCCAAATACTGCCAAGATAATATCCCCCACACCATTACACCCCCATTATCAGCCTAAACTGTTGATAAAAGGCAGGATGGATCCATGCTTTCATGTTGTTGATGGCAAATTCTGACTCCATCCAAAGAAATAGAAACTCATTAGACCGGGCAACGTTTTTCCAATCTTCTATTGTGCAATTTTGGTGAACCTGTGCGCATTGTAGCCTCTTTTTCCTGTTCTTAGCTGACACGAGTTGCACCTGGTGGGTCTTTTATAAACTATCTGCATCAAGGTTCGATGTTTCCTGCGCTCAGAGATGCTCTTCTACGTACCTTGGTTGTAATGAGTGGTTATTTGAGTTACTGTTGCCTTTCTATTAGCTCGAACCAGTGGGACAATTCCCCTCTTACCTCTGGCATCAACAAGGCATTTCTTACCAACAGAACAGCCAATCACTGGATATTTTCTCTGTTTTGGACCATTCTCTGTAAACCCTTGAGATGGTTGTGCGTGAAAATCCCAGTAGATTTGTCATTTCTGAAATACTCTGACCAGCCCGTCTGGCACCAACAAACATGCCACGTTCAAATTCACTTATATCACCTGTCTTCCCCATTCTGGTATGAACTGCAACAGATAGTCTTGACCATGTTAACGTGCCTAAATGTACTGAGATGCTGCCATGTGATTGGCTGATTAGGAATTTGCGTTAACAAGCAGTTGGACATGTGTACCTATAAAAGTGGCTGGCAAGTGTTTATATATATATATATATATATATATATATATATATATATATATATATATATATATATATATATATATAAACACATATTAGGCAGTTAGATTGAGGGGAGTAGGATGTAACCGATTTGTAAAGTGTTTTGCACATAGGTAATGGAACAAGTCCTTTCAGTCATCCCTTAATTATGCTTATTGTAATATAACTAACTGATGTAAATGGTAAGGTATGGCAGCTTGCACAGCTGCAGCACTGCAATTGCAACAGCAGGGTTTGAATTGAAAGATTTATTATCTAATCATATCTGGATCATTTTCATTTACATAATGTGCAGCCTGGACTATGTGGAGGTAAATTACAAATAAATTAGGTCATCTGGGTTTCTGTAATTCTAACATTTTCTAACTAACCGACAGACTAGCAAAACAACAAAATCTGTGTTTGAGGGAGAATGTTTGTGTGCTCTGGAAGCAGAGCACAATCATTAGAAAATTATTTGTGCTTCTTGCTGTTTTTTTTACGCAACAGCTCATGTCCTTTGCGTGCAACATAGTCAGGAGGTGTCCGTTGTCCTATTTCTGAAGATTCCGACAAAACTGTGATGATGCATTTCCTGCAGGGCACCACTGTGCACCTTTTCAAGTTGCTGATCCCACAAAACTGAAAGTATATTGAATTTGTGACCAGAAAACAAATGGATTTTTTGACCCTGAAGGCAAATCAGTGCTGCAATAAAGAACAGTGCATCCTGTTGTTCAGCAATGACCCAGAATATTTGCAACATCCTTCCTAAAATAGTCCCCCGGAAGTAAGTGAGGAGGACTTTTTATTCCAATGGTAGTGCAAGGTCAAATAAGATGCTCATAACAAAACTTATTCTTTAAACTGTATTCAAAGTATTTTAAAATCATGATAGGGGTTTCAGTTTTGACCCTGGCATAATAATAACACATAAATCTGTTTCTGAAACAAGAGCTTGCTGATTTCTTGGAAAAGAAATTTAGCTTCGAACAGTCAGGATATAAGTTGTGGGTTAGAGTATATCTTTTTTCGCAAGAATAGATTTCAGATTTCATACACAAGAACAAAGTTGTGCAGAATTGATAAATGACATCAATGTGCCACTGTTTTTCTAAAGTCTCCACAGTCAAATTTGTATTAAAGCTACCTTAGATCATATCTTGTATAACTAACAGCTGGGTTAGGCATTACATGTTTTCTATGCTACATTCACACCAAACGCATTTGGAGCGTCAAAGTTTCGTCTAATGCGTCAAGTTGGATGTGTGTGTATTTGTGCACTTTTTAGGGCCAGACACATGTCAAATGTCCCCACTTCCAGGCTTTTCCTGTCAGACTTCCAGTCTCTTCATCAGTCTTTTTGTACAATGTCGGATGAAACAGAGAGATCTGGATTTATTTAATAAAAAAATGCAAGAAAATGTTGTTGTCTGCTGCCTCTGTGCCATATCAGTATCTATCAGAAAAATTCAGCAGAGTTTTAAAGTTTGAGGCGTTTCACCACCTACTCTATTAGCTGCGCTGACGAGGCTGTGGACAAGCAAAAACACACAACAATAAATCTATCCCCCGTTATCACTTCCGGGTTGTCCACCCCGTGGAAAATTTGTCACTATGACACATACCATGCGCTCTGATTGGTTTAAGCTCAAGCATCCAGAGGCAAGAATTTTCAACGCTTGTAGTTTACATAGAATTAGAATGTAAACTGGACAGTCTTAAAACTGGTTGGGTGTGAACGTAGCATATGACGTATAGATTTAGAGTTAGTACATGCCTAACCCTAAATCAAACCCAAACTCAATTCATACCATTGTCATACATCTGGCCCCTAACCCAAAATTAGCATTTGCCCTCGTGAGGACCAGGCAGTTGGTCCCCACAATGTACAACTACATCTCCACGACATGGAGTTTCTTAATTTTTTTTTAGATGTACTGTTGTGCAGATGCACTAATAAAGTTCCCTGGGTTGGCTCAGGGTGGAGGGAAAACAAGAGTTCCTCAGATATTTATATTTTTAAAATTTTTGGTCACCCGACAGCAGCTGTTCAGTTAAATCTTTCTGGAGTAAAGCGCTTTGGTCCACATGTTTGCTGTATCCTGTGAATGTCTTGTGGATAACTGTAAATGAATTCTTCTGGCTATCTGTTTGCCACTTTTCCACCCTTTCCATGCCACGCCTTCAGTTATCACTTTAATTTTCAATCGAATATATAGTCAACACTTTTACAACTTGTCTTGGCCTTTTAAATAAACTCCCAATAAAATACATGGAGGTTTATTTATTAAATGTGACAAGACATATCCATACTTTATAACCTATAAAAGTATATCTTATTGCAACCTTTAAAGGGAAAATAATTAGCTTAGGGATCAAGACTCCAAACTAAATATGGCATTTTGCTTACAACTGCCAGGGTGTTTATTAAAATGTGACTGAATTTTAACAAATCTTTTCATCTTGCTTTGCTATAGCCATCTCAAGAGAAATTAAATCTTCACGACAAATTAAGCACGTCTCCACCCCCCCACAAGGCAGTTTGTTATACTCATGAGGGAAATGAGCAAGGACAAAAATTATTTTATTCAGAATAACCGGTAAACTGCTTTAATTATGTCTAATTTTCAAAGCGACTTTCTATCTTTCCTTCTTTCTTTTTTTTTGTCAGCAAGCCTTAGTAGGCTGCATTCTCAGTTACAAACATAGTTAGGCACACATACAAAAACCTCTTTTTTCACAACCTGTGAGATTTATACATCTTATGTTTTTTAACATCATGATGAACAAGTTTGCTGCTGCTGCTATTAATTACATACACTGCTGCCAAGGCTCAAATTCCTCCCAGCCCACCTCTGTCTGATCATTGACTAGCTACACTACAAATAGACACACAATGATCAATGGCTATTAAGACATGACATAATTATTTTGATTGCTTATGCTCTATAGTAAAGTGTCTGGATTATCTCAGTGTCATATAAATCTTTAGTATACTGTCTGCTGAGTGTGAGACGTATTATGTGACAGTGTGTCTTTCTGTTTTAACACTATCATGTGAACAGCTTTCATGGTCAAACATGCGCCTAGCAGACATCAGTTAGTAGACAATACAGCCAATTTAAAGGCAACAGCAACATTTGAGCAGTTTTCCTTTTATATCAAAGCCAAATCAGGACACATCTAGGTCATAACTAATCAACTTTTATCCTCTTCTCTCATTATAGTACACCCTTAGCTAATAAACAAAGGACTGAAAACATGTTCACCTGTTCATTCCACCCATTAGATCTGCATAATGCTTACTAATTATGTTTGCTCAACTATAAGCCTTAATTATGCTGAGAGCTGATAATTAGCTGGTCTTGAATCTGTGCATATGTTTCTTTGCTATCAGCCAGGCAGAAATAATGGCTATTCCCATCTCAGAGGAAATCCCCTGACTCCCCCTAAGATTTTATTTTATTTTTTTACTGCAATAGCACTTAGTGTAACATTACTGGCTTTAGAGGAGTGTGAGTATTGTATTACACTGCAGAATACATGTGATAATATATATTTTCACTGGTATCATATTATTTTGCACTATATCATTATGGGCAGTTTAAGAAATGTCACAACCAGTGTTGGCAGTATGGTTTGTGTGTCCTGCTTCCATCTCCTGAACAGTCCCTTGTATCTTTTGCTCCCCCAGGTGGTCCTTCCTGTTCCCAAGCAGCTTTTTTGTTGAGCTGTTGCTCATCTCATTACTACAATATTGTATTGTCTTGACTCCGCAGGGAAAAAACACGAAAGCCTGCTTTAAAAATTGCCTCAAATCTTTGTCCATTCTACAGACAATTGTTTCTCTGCTTGGATGTACTTTTCAATGTCCTTATTATGGAAGCAAAAATGTTAGCAAACAATCACCAACAACTGAAGTGTGCTGAAACAACACAAGTTAATTTTTCTAAATTTCTTTACCAAACTATTTTAACCTTCAAGACAGGACTGATTTTTAATAACAATAGTGTTTTATACAACTCAGCCTAATTGAGATCAAAAGAGAGAATATTCATCTTATACGACCATGCTGGTTGTATAGGATCTCTTGTGTAGGTATCTCAATAGGTAAGGGTTTAGATGCTCATAAATAAGAACTGCAACAAAGAATATTTACATTTTTGTCAATAAATAAAGGATTTAAATAAAATGGTTGAGAACAATTAAATTAATTTCAAATGTGGATTTATACATTTGCAGTCCTTATCCTTTATCATAGATATCAGTAGGATAAATTTAAGAAGTCCTTTTTCCTTCTCATCCATGCGCTTTGTGTAACTGCTTACTGAAGCAAGGTCGAAGGGAGCTCCAGAGGTGTATATAAACATAAATAAATTTGTTCAAAACCAATATAAATATAAATTACAGTACAACTATCTTGTCTCGGTTAAGGTCAATGATTATAATTAGATACATTAAGAAAGTGTATGGCACATGGTGGGAGCTGCAAGGCAAAAACAACCCTGATTACCAAAATGAAGACAATGACTTGTCTCTTATTAGCTATAATTAACTCCAAAAGTGCTGTTTTGAATATTATTATAAAATAAATTTCACAGATAAGTCTTTGGTAGTTGTCGCTCCTGTTGCATCTTACATAAAACTGATTTAGCATTTTTTTTTTTAAAGATACAAGAATTCAAACATGGTGTTTCAATGTGTGGGGCTCCTTGCTTTCAGGGCCTGGATAACTTGGTGTAATTGCCTGCATCATGATTATGCTCTCCACCAAAGCAAATTGAAAGAAAATGTATGACCGTCAGTTTGGGGCCTTAAGCTTAAATAGGGATGAACAAGCTAGCGGGTCTGCAGGGCAATGTCCAATGCATCAGCACCAACTTTTGGACCGACCTTGGGCGATCAATGGTCAATTGTTTGATTTGCTTGGAAATTGGGCTAATTGACTTTTCTTCTTTAGTTGTGATGTATATATCCAATGATTAGGGTCGTAATATACAGGATATCACCATCACAACAAATGCTAAAATAGTGGAATTATCACATTCCAAGTGTTTTGATTTGAATTTTCTATTGTTTTGACTGTCTAATCATTTCCAGGGGTATTATTAGTTAGTAACATTTTGCAAAGTTAAGTTAATTCTCTAGTTTATTATTGTCATTAGTGTCATTAGATTGGTCTTTTCCCCCTTGGTTTGTATTTCCTGTAGGGCTGTACTTTAGTTCCCACTATTTTCTATGTGTTCATCAGTTTCCTTGTCAATTATTCTCAACAGACCCTTGTGTTTAATTTTCCTTTTCACCTTGGTTACTATGTTACAACTGATATAACTACCAGCAGAGTAGCAAAGTGAGATGGAATCATTCTTAAAGCTTGATAAAGAACAGTAAACTGTGTTTTTAGTGAGAGTTTAAACATTAGGGCCGAAATTGTACACTCGCAATATAGTGGAGCCCCAGAATTTGTGTGGGTTAAAGGTCACAATTCCTAACAAACAGTTAAAATCCACAAATACTTGTGACAACCTTTCTGAAAACACTTAAAACTGTTTATTTTGCTATATCACACACCAATTTAGCTTCCAAACCTGCATTTTCTGTCAAATATGTTAGATAAGCCGGACAGAAAACCTCAATGGCTGTTTTTTAGCCATGCAGCAATTGAAGTTATCGTTATAATTTCTGATTGCAGAGCCTAAAGGACGTCTTAAAAATAATGAGCCATGACAATAACACTGATTACGATGGATATGTGTTTTTGTACCTAAGCGAGTATGCGTAAATGCATAAATCCACATTACACGTTTAGTTTTCCCTTTAGACAAGGCCTTATTTATTAGTTCTTTATCTTTTTTCTCATTTTATATATTTAATATCCAGAGGTTTTTATTTGCAGTTATATCCACAAAGTTTTAGAAATACCAATTACAGCCGGAACATCACAAATTACCTTCTCTTAACCAAAATTTATTTACTCCCTGCATTTAACCTGCAAAAACAAAATTCATGCAAAGGCCCAGAACATGTGCAATCAAAGATCTTACATTTGGCCTTCCATTACAGCAAACAGCAAATAGCAAACAAATCATTCAGAATCTCCACCTCTTTGTTAACATGTTAACTCAAACTCAAGGCGTCTTTGATCAGCAGGATCACATCGCAAAGGGGAACGTCATTAAAAGTGACGGTCTGAGCCTATGTGCCAGGGTGGATTTTCCACACAGTGTGAAGTTGTAATCTCATAAAAGACATACACCACTGATTCAAACATGCAGTCAAGCCCACTTTCAGATCACAGACCTGCCCCCCTCTTGTTTTAGCTGTCTACCCTTTTTGTCTTTAACACATGCTGCTGCCTTTTTTCTTCTTCTTCTGGTTGAATATGCGCACTACTGGATGACTTTCAAAGCTACTTGTTCCACTTTCGCACTTTTATGCTAATTGGAATGCAAATGTTAAGGTTCCATTTCAACCCAGTGACTTTAAAAGAGGTTGTAGGGATGAGTGACAGCATGGTGACGGCTATGGCTCACCGCACGAGATCATCCAAACTGGAGAAGAATTCTAGTGATGGAGAGCTGACATTGATAGCATAGGACAATCAATATGTAACTTCTTCTCTTGAATGAATAACATTTCACACAGTTTTGTATTTGCTTCAATCTAACACTATAAACTCAAGTACAGCAGAACTGTGAAAACCTTGTACATGCCGAGCCTCAATAGTGGGCTCTTCTTTCACTAGCTGCAGTGTTCAGTGTGAGTACACCAGCCTAATCTCTCAAGTTACTGAGACGCACAAAGCAGGGTTTGCAATGAACTGAATGGGTCTTAGGGCCTGCATTGATCAAATGACCTACCTTGCTACAACCTATTGACATGCACTTACCCAGCAGATGAGACCGCTTCTTTATAGCTACAATATGTGTAATGAATACAGATAAAAATTCTGTTTGATTCCAACAGAGGTGAGGCTACTGTGAAGAATAAGCGTACATTCACGCTGCACTCAAGGCCAAAGGAAGAAAATTGTGCTGTACCTGTCGTGACACAGCTTGATTTTTTGAAAGTGGAGAGGTACAGAGGGGAAAACATTGATTTTTGGCTTCGCTATAGAAGGAATTTGTCTCTGCCTAGTAGGTCTGCTTAATGTGACTAACATGGTTTAAAAATCTGATAGAATAAGTAACGGTTTTAAAAAAAGTACTAGGTGCAAAATGTTTGTTTTGGGGTCCAAATGTGAACTCTAGACACAGCCCAAGCTCGATAACAAGGTCAAATATATTAAAATAAATATTGGTATTACATTTTTTTCAGCCTAAGGTTTTAACTATAGGTTTATCTATTTTTCTAAATTAGTGTATAAAAATGAATTTTCTTAAAGCAACAATAACAACAACAGTAACTCTTCAATCTTCATAAAATATTTTAATTACTTTTGTGATTATATGGCACTGTACAGCTCGTTGAAAGACACTCCTGTCATTCCATAGCACTTTAACTGGCAATGAACAACTTTGAGGAGGGTGGCAGGAACCCTGCCAGACAAAACAACTACAAATGTGCTTACTACTTTACGGCATATGTCACTTCCCCTGTTTCTTATTTTCAACATGTGACATTGCTTCTCCACAATTACATTCGTTACCTCATTGCTATTCAACCTTCACACAGCCACTGGAAACTGAAATGTACTTCAATCCAACGGCGACCAGGAGATGAGGATTGTACAATGGTATGCACTGGTCCTCGTGGGACATGCAGTCTTCTTCAGGCAAAACACTGCTGCTTTTGTCCACTAATTAGTATAGTGCCTTCTTTTACAGACAAGAATAAAGCAATACAATGAAATATGTATTGAAACAGTCAGCAAACCTAGATGTCTGCACAGTTAGTTTGGATTTTCGAAGTGAGTTTATAAGAAGTTAATAATATGATGTGTGTATACATCTAACAAAAAGTTTTGTTATTCTGCTTCAAGGACCACATTTTTTAAAATATTTAATTGTCAATTAAAAACGCTATACAGTAGCAGTGTGCCTCATTTAACGTGCATTACATCAGACAGAATTGCAAAGGCACAAACTAAATAGCTAATTGACTTGCTATTTAGTCAAGATCAAGACTGGAGTCGGGAATTTTAAGAATTGCAGCATCCAGTTGTTTAAAATGTATACAACCCCAATTTTGCTGTTCTAGTTATATTTTACATACAAATAACATAGAGTACTTTTTACTGTATGTATTACAGTCCGAGTTAAACACAGATCAAATTGTGTTTTTCTTCATGTGTTGTGTGTGCCAAGCTTAGATTAGTGAAACCACAAACGGCAATACATGTGTCTTGTCTTCATATTCTCCTTTTATTTCTACCTGTTCTAATTGTTCAGGACACTCGTGCCCTTCTTCTCTTAATCAACTCCATACTATATTAGATGTTGCCTTTGTTTGTTGGCTTTTGGCAATTTGATGGGTCTTTCACCCTTTTTAATGAAAAGACTTAGGTGATCATAATTTGCATGATTAAAAAATTCTTAAAATATACACAGGTTTACCTTTACAAATTTTTAATCTTTCTTGCATTTCCTGGAATAAGCCAACATTATTTTGACTATTAGGATGTTTTTCTGCAAAGTAGAGCTTTTGATTGTAGCCTTTATTGAGTAATTCCCTATGCTACAGTAGTGGCAGCATGATGCTGCAGGGAAAATAAATACTGTGTTCTTCTCAGTCACATACAACTTTTTGTTACTACTACTGCTGATATTTCATTATTCTGGATTCATTTTACATAAGGGCACACTAAATGGGTTATATCTCAATTGCTGAAGTATTTTTGAGTGAATCACTTTTAGCCTTAAGAAGTCTTATTAAGATGTTTTGAATAACAATGAATCCTGCATGTTCCGCAGAAGTATTCAAGACTTTTCTTAAGATGATTAATTTACTTTACACTGTGTGAACCCACACGATTTTATCAAATAACATTGACAGACATTGCAAAGCTACATGTTTATTTTATTTTATTTTAGGTTTGCTTTGAAACTTAAGAGGACACTTGAATATTGAGCCTGTCTTGGTTCTTCTAAGAACAGTTTGTTCTTTAAATAATTATGTTTTAAGGTTAATTTTTTTTATCATCCACAGTTAAAATATGCTGGACTTACATTAAAAAGAAATTATGCTCCTAGCACACTTTGGAAATACTTTTTCAAACAGATTTATTCATGCACCAAATTTCCATTCATTAAAATAACATGATCTTTTCTTTTTACCTAAAGGTACACTCAAGCATTTCTAATATTGAAACGAAAATAATATATTATAACCAAAATGACTACTTACATTGAAATTCATCTACAATACTTAAATTGTAAGTAAATTACTTGTTCATGTTTTGTAACCCATGTGAGCAATAGTGTTCAGTGTACTTAGTTACATTATGATACAAATACGAAATATAGTTTTTTTTATTGCTTTTTTCTGTCGTTGTGGATGGTTATACTATGAGTAGGACAGAAACTCTGTCAACAAACCTAAAATCGTCTCTGACTGAAAACTAAAAATGTATGGTAACAACTCAATATTGTCTGAGCTGATATTTTACCGTAATATGTTCAATATGACACCATCAGTTGCTGCTTTACCGCTCCTTTTTGAATTTATGTTCGGCCTTGTGTTTAGAAAGCTGAGAGGAGAGCTATTTGCGTTGAGCATATGAATGGCAGAAATAGATGGTTTGAACGTCCTCCTGCATAGGTGTCAAACTCCAGACCTCCAGGGCCGTTGTCTTACAGCTTTTAGATTTCTCCCTGGTCCAACACACCTGAATCAAATTGTTGAATCACCTTCGCAGACGTAGTCAAGTTCTCTAGATTCCTGTTAATGACCTGATTATTTGACTCAGGTGTGTAAAAGCAGAGACACATCTTAAACTTGCAGGTCACCCGCCCTCAAGGACTGGAGTTTGACACCAATGCCAGGTTTTGCCAGGGACTACAAACAAGGGGTAAATCTCCGGTTGGATTTGGTTAAGGTGTTAGGCAGTGAAGTGTTGCCTGTTTGCAAGTGGCCAATACTTTCGTCAGGTACTGCTGTTTATTGTGTCTTTGTGGGTAAAAACAGTTACCCACTATTGAGTGGATGTTTGTGGAAATCTGACATTAAAGTTGTTATAGCTTTCAGGCTTGATCGTTAGGGCAGTTTTGGTTGGAATAACCTTTCTGACCCAGGTCCAGTTCAGACGGTTATGCTAAGCAAATACTTTCAAAGCCATTCAATGTAAGCTTTACCATCGATGGAGTTTCTGCTGCTCTAATCCCGTTGTACAATTTCTCTAATCTTGTTGTATAATGACAATAAAGGGCATTCTATTCTTTCTGTGTGTCGGTCTGAAACACATTAATTAGTGGTGTTCTACTGCAGGTGTGGCAAATTACAAAAATGTGTCTAGCCTGATTGTCTTCAAACAGAGTCTAAATTAACATGCTGCTTTGGGTGATAAATCTGTTTTGGATGCATTAAAGTAGCATGGTGATCTGCTTTGTGAATTTACTGAATTAATGCATCCAAATTTGGGCTGGTAAAGTTGTCATTAGTGTCCAGTGTGGCCGGATTGTGCCATTTTGCTTTTGATCCTGTTATTATTGCCAAGCCTTGGTTATTCTAAACTTGGATCTAAATCCCAAATAAAATGGCTGTAGTTTGCTTACTCTGGTTAAATAATGCAAAATAAAATATATTATGAAGATTTCCTTTTTTTTTTTGTTTTTTTTTGTGTTTTTTTTGAGCTAATGAGTTTGTGACAAATTAGTTACTGTTTGGTAGTGCACAGTACGTTCTTATTAAAAATATTGTGCAAGACAGGATGCAAATACTTTAATTTTTGAAGTCTCTTTTAAGCAACCCGATCACGTTATAGATGAAAGACATAAGTTTGTTGCCTTTCTTTGTGTATAAACTGTGTTTGGTTTCAGAATGCATGCAGAGAGAAAAACCTCATGCAGGGAAAAATCCTGCACCGCCTGTGGATAGTTTCAGTGATTTTGGGTAATGATCAAACTGGCAGGAAGTCCTAGTCTGGTGAGGAAATGGCACGTAAAGTCATTGCAAACATGCACTTTTATTTTGAGGTGTCAAAAAGTATGCCTGAAATCTCTGACGCTGACTGTGCCCTGCCTGCTGTCAGTGAGCAATGGAGCATAAAGGCCATTCTCTTTGTGAAAGAACAATGTGCAGATCAGTAGGTGGTTACACTTTTTGATTTAGCCTGTTAAACAGATAAATGGAAAACCAATGGTATAGTTTACTTTTTTTCATGCTCTGCTTTGTGTCTGTGCTGATCTATCACTTTTTGTCAAATGTTGGGGTGTAACATGCCAAAACTTAAAGAATAATAACTGTGATTGTTTAGATTTCTTTTAGATGTTTAAGAAATTTCTGATTATATGGATTATATAGTCTGTTCTGGTAAACTCCTCATTGTGGAGTTCATTCATTATTTTCTTAAAAATTCAGACCTATTGCTGGAATCCTGGTCACAGTGTCTAAGCACCCGCCCCCTCGCAAACTTTGTGTCACACTTATCCAACACCATCATTTTATTATGCCTTAATTAATGCAGCAAAAATGTTCCCTGACACATAGATAACATCACTTAGTGGAAAAGAAATTATGCTGGGCTAGAAATTAACTTCAGTATTAGGAATAGGACAGTTTGTGTGGCTGGCACTTCTGATATGAAAAAGCTTTTTAAAGGACAAAATCTCCCAATGTCACAGGGGCTTTAACTTTACAAAGTGTAAGTCATAAAGATTTTTTGCTTGAACTTTTTGTTTGTGTTATTTTTGGTAGGTTATTCTCCATTTTTAGTTTTACTAGTATACTTTTAATAAATAAATTTCTTTTTTGTTAACTAAATCCTCAAATTTATCTACTGTAACCTTGAGTATCAGAGTGAGAAGTGGTCTCCAGTAGCCTACTCCTATAACAGCATAACTATATAAATAGTTTAAATAACCTAACCCTGAAGAGTGAGACATGAAGAGGTAGAGCAAAGGAGAACCATATGTCTAGACTGAGTTATTCCCCTAACCAGATTAGGATGTGTTCGGGCATGTCTCAGTTGGAGGAAACCCAGAGGAAGATCCAGGACACGCTGTAGGGTAAATGCCTTTCGGCTGGCCTGGGACACCTGAGGATTCCTCCCCGCGACCCGATTCAAACCAGTCACTAGTGCCAGATTATCAAAAGCCATTTGTTAGTAATTGTCCAGCATTTCTTCCATTTCTGCCTGTCTGATAACAATCACATTTCTGCCCCACAGATTTCCCTTTTCTGATACCTCACTGGCTTCACCTTTTGTGACATTGGACCTGTTTCTGCCCCACGACTTCTGGCTAGCCCCTGGATTTGTCAGCCAGAATCTGCCTCTCTGTGCCAGACCTGTTTTTTTTGCCCCTATCTCTGATTCCTGCCGAATCCCTGGATCCCATAACTGATATCTGCCTACACAGTTCTAAACAAAGATTTGTCACCTGACCATCAGCTTCTACCATGTTGTGAACAAATGTTCCAACACTCGTCCAACTATCTCATTTTATTGTTTAAACTGTACCCGTTATCTGCAATGCGGATTTGTACTTACCTTCAGTAGGACATTATCTTGATAAACATCTGGCAGATGTTCTGATCCAGAAACTGTCTGTCCTTCCAATGTTGCATTTTTTGGGGGGATTTTAAGTCCCAAACTGGGTTGGGTTTTAGATTCTATTGTATACCAATATAAAATGATCTCAAACACCAGTAAAAGACACAGAACCTGAAATGTACATGGTTTCTTACATTATACTGTTAAGAGTAACTTTTCAATCATTCTAATGAATACATTAGACGTTTTTTAAAATATAAAATTATAAACCTTTGACCTTGAAATACGGATAGGCTAGGAAGTTCTTTTTATCCAATGACCCTAACGGATGCATTTTTGAACACTTGTTTGTGTTTAGATTAGCAAGATTCTTCAATACACACTTCCATTTCACTCATGTCAACATAAAAAGATTTTTTTTTTGTAATCCAAAGTTTTGTGTTATATTACTTAGAGATACCTGATAAATAAATGTTCACTTGAGGATTTTCTTCCTGCACTACTTCTGCGTTTTTCTACATTTAAATTCAAAATTTTGTCCGTGCTTTATAATATTGCCCCCTGACATTTTTCAGATTTAAGTAGAGGGTCGAGAACGTGAGCGTCCTGTCAGCTTGCAGCTCTTCCTACTCTGAATCAAACTATGATGAAAGGTCAGTGGCAGGCAAACAAAGGCAAGGATGAGGGCAATGAAAACACACAAGTCAAGCTCTACAGACTGGAGGAAGTTTGGCCACACTGACTCAATAACAGTCCAGCAGACACAAACACAGTGCAACAGCGTCAGCTGGAGTTTGGGATTGGAGGTGGGGGTTGAAATTAATACCCCTAAATACACATGGAACATTAGTCATGGTTACTGTTGGTTATTTTTTTTATACACCGAGACCCACAACACACTATATCAAACATCCAGCAAAGCTTGGTGCTTGCTTTGGTGCCAGGCCTTGATGTGGGTTCAAGCTAATTAAACCCTGACTTTTAAAGTTGCTCTGTGTTTGTAATCATAGCCATCTTAAAATCTGTCATGCCCACTGGCTACTTTTGTTCTAAATGAGCTGAACATATTTACAAAATAAAACCTTATCTTTAAAACTGATTTTATTACTGTTATTAGACTTGAAAACACACACGCGCATCACTAGAAACAGATTCTCAACTGGACTCGGGTATAAGCTTTGACTGGGACCCTTCTAAGAAATGTTTAGATCATTCATTATAGTTTTGGCTGATTTCTTTGGGTACTTGCCCTGCTCAAATAAGAACCTATGCTCAAGTCTTTAGTTTTTGCAGCATCTGTATTTTTTTGTTTTGATTTTGGTTTTCTAACTATGCCTTGCGTTTACTTTTATCTATTAATGATCTTTAAGATTCGTGACTTTTTAGCCTTAGACTTCCGCACAACAGTGTCAATGAAATGTATGCTTTATTCTTTGCTCGTATCTGGTATAATTTCTTTAACTATTAAAGGGTAGCTTTCCTTGTTGCTGCTGCTGGATATTTGCTTGGAAATGGGGAAAAAAAAATTATAATTGGAAACAGGAAATCCTTCAAATATTATTTTGACTAATGCTAATATGTTCTACTGACAGCCTGTAAAATCATTACATCTTTTCCAAACAAAACAGCTCCTTGGAAATTAAATCATTTACACACCCATCACTTAAGTTCATGTGTTCCAAATTACTGCAAAATATGTTATGAACTTGTTTTGTTCATGTTTTTTTTCTGTGATTAGAGAATAGCGTAGTTAGTGTGATGCAAGGAATCAATGAATTTTATTTGTCCTCACATCACATGTGGTACATGAGGTCGGACGACATTTTTAATCCCCCGGTCGAGTTTACACCCTGATAGCAATTTTAAATAATGTCATAAAATATAAGAATATAAGAACTATGCGAGACTAGGATTTGAGATACACAGAATCTACAATATGGACACAGAATCTACAATATGGGACTTCGGACTTAGCAGCATTGAAGATCGGAATGCAAATATATAATAAATTATTAATTATAAAGAACTATATGAGAAATATGATTTGACTACACAGAATATACAATATGGACACGGAATCTACAATATAGTCCTTCGGACATAGCAGGAATCAAAATTCGGAGTGCAAGTAACATATTAATTGACATTTTAAAGGGACATTTTAAAGTGAAACATTAAAGTGAACTATTACAGTGACATTTTAAGGTGAAGTGCAAGTTTTAAAAGTTAAAACATCCTCTCTTTCACAAATACAAAAAGTATTTTGCTCCATGTTCAGAGGTAATTTACATTCCATAAAATTTCAATGAAAATAAATTGGCACAATACAATGTCACTCTGAATATTTATTAGTCATGAAGGACGCACAGTTATTTATTTTCTGACTTCACGGGATTTCTTTTATAATCTGTAGGGGTGACAAAGTGGTTCTAATGGTGTTTGCCATTTTTATGGTTTTTATTGTAGTTTGTTTTTTTTCCTCCTTTTGGCGTTTCCTGCTGCTCCCTGCATAAATATTTCCCCAAAACCACACACAAAGTATAATGCCTTACATTTTCCTGTTTTAAACTCACTGACCTGACTGCACGCTGCCTGCCAAATAACTTCACTGCTTTCATGAACGCTCTAAATGCTATTATCGAACATGAAATGTCTTTCATCAAATGACTCAATTACAGCAAAATGTCATAAACCAATCCAGGCTTTGGGTAATGACAGAACTCTAATGTATAACAAAATCCATTCTTAGCACATTTGACACATGTTAATAATTAAATCATCCATTTGTTTTAGATAGAAAAAGAAAGAGGAAAAGCGGGTTTTGCCAGCAACTGCAAAGAAAGCGTTAAGAAGCAAAAACTATATCGTCTCTAATTTGCTATCTAAGCTTTTAACAGTTTGTGAAGAAAAGATACAGATCATGGGGATCTTTTGGCACAAAAACTTTCTGCCTTCCCCAAATAATTAGCAAAAATTAGCAGCAAAGCCAGGTTAACTCTGGTTCCAGTAAGACCGTTCTGTCTTTTGTTTTATTATTTAAAAGGTCTATGGCATCTCATTATGTCACCAAACACCATTTCTCTGTCACCCTTTAAGCTTATTTCCATGTCCACATGCTACAAGAGGGTTTAGATTTTTTGTGTTAGACCAAGACAGTGTAACGTAAATGTAAGGTTTTAGTATAAACCAGCTGCTGTGATAGAAAACATTTTGTGCAGAAACAGCATAATGCAGAGAAAGGAACAAAGTAGACCAAGCAAGACCCAATAATGATGATCACAGTAGATCATCACCAGGGTAAAACATGGTTTGGGAAGCATGATACTGTAGGCCAGAGGGTTTGCTTTTGAATAATTGACCGTTAACATACACAAGGAGCTACAATGGATAAGCAATACAATGTATTGACTCAGGGAGTCTTAAAATTTTGTTTAAAAAGCTTGTGTAGTGATACTTTTTCTTCAGTTTTCTACGACTTTGTTCTGGTCTATTAAATAGAAATGCAAAAAAAAATGTATTGACTTTAGTGTAAACGTGACAAAATGCTAACACTGCTGCGGGAAACTTTAACTTGTGTATGTACTGTGTTTATTATTTCAACACTATGCTGTTATTTCCGTTGTAATGTGCTGTGCTTTACCAGTTGTGTTGGACTAGCAATCTAGCATAAAAAATGTTGATGGTAATGTAAAGCATTATGCACAATTTGCATTACAATAATGACATTCACAAAACCTTTGAACATTACTAATTAGTGAAAATTAGTGTGGGGTCTGCACAAAACAAGACGTTGATCAGGTGCTCAATTAAAATAAATTTAAAAAAAAACATGTAGGCATATGTTGTCTTTTCTTTAACAAAAATAAGTGGAGTGGAAAAGAATTTCTAATATTCGTTACATTGTTAAAATATCTGAATGCAAGATATGTACAATCGAGAAGAATTTTCAGTCTTATTAACGCCTTTTCATTAGATAAAGTTAGATTTATATGTTTTTCATGCCTTAAGACCTTGGAAATCAAAACCCAATGTGTTAACCACAAAATGTGCAATAAAATTTAAATGAATAAGATGTATTTTTACATTCAATTATAACTAAATACTTTTACGTGCAGTATCATAAATGTTCTTAAATCTTATTCAGAGGAAAAACACAAAGTATATGAAATTGAGCAACACAAAAGTTAGCATGAAAATGGAGCTAAATATTTTAAAGGTACCAAAAAGCTTTGGTATGTTTTAGCTGATTAAAAAAATGTCCCAAGACTTCCCTGCAATTTAAATGACGAATGCCTTCCTGTCATCTCCAATGATTTCCGCAACCACAAAAAGGACCTTACTTTAAGTTTCAAAATGCAGCTTGAATTGTTTTAGATATTTGTTGCCACTTATGTAGGTACAGTTTATTTTAACTCAATACAAGCTTCCATCTACCATGACAGACAGGGGGTTTGAAAAGACAGACAACACAAAACCATTTATAATACCATTATTTTTTAATAAATGGCTTGTGCATTTTTCTATTTACTACAGCTGTTATATAACCATGAAGTCCCTGTGATATAAAAAAAATCTCTTACAATGGAGATCTGGCAGCCACACATTTCAACACTAAAGAAAAAACAGATAATCCACCGTGAGTAAAAATATGATGCTGCTTTTCAAAAACCTCCTAAAGATGTTAGTCCCTCTCCTTCAATTAGTTTTTTGATCCCTAATATTCTCATAATTATTTATTAACATTTGTTGGTATGTTGATAATCTGCCTTATGTGTCTTGAGACCTTTTGTATTTGGAGATGTAAAACTACTAGTTTTAGTTTTATTTATAATGGAGAATCAGTGACGAAAACTGAATAGACCACAGAAACAAACAAAAATTATAAAGGAAAGGAAAATAAGTAGGTAAAAATTTAGTATATTGATTTTTAATACAATGTTATCTAGTAATGAACCCATATTGGTTGTTAATAAAATGTCAATATCATATGTGCTATAGGTTTGTATTATACTAAGTTTTTTATTTTTTTTTATTTAAGTTATATTTAATTTAACTGGCATTGAATATAATGGAAAAACACAGTGTGAAGCCAGATCTATTTAAACCGTTTTTACTATCAGCAGACCATGAACAGCTTTGTCCATCAACCCATATAAGTCAAAACTGACTCATAAGCCTCAGTCTCTGAAGCATTGAGCAATTATGGACACCTGTTATTGAGTTAATTGCCCAATTAACTCATCCGTCATTAAAACAAAATAGGTCACCTCAATCAGAACATGTCAGCGCCAACCTATGGGACAAGAGCATTAAGTGCACAGGTGTTTCTATGTTATTAGCAGGAATACCACATTTTATATGGTTGGTCTTTTTTTTTGGCAAAGTTTTAATTTAGGAATCAAATTTAATGAAAGTTCATTCACAAATATATTCAAATGTCTGCTCATGGCAGTAACGGAAAAAAACAAAGGACACCCTTACTTAAAAATAAAATGTATATTTCAGTGTTTAATCATTAAACTTCAAGTGTAGGAAAAAAGATTGTGAATGGAAACTACCTTTTAACCCTTTCCCAGAAACATTGGAGGGGCTAAAAAGGTCAAATCCAAACAACATACAAAAATAAATGGATTATTTCTTAAATAAAAACCTTTAAGTCCGTTTCCAATGTGCTTTCGATGTCCAGAAAATAATAGTAACTTTAGAGGAATTGCAAAAATAACCACAAACCCCAACTGTCAGGTAGGGACAGGTGAAAGATTAATTTTGGGTTTTGATTTCCAAGGTCTTAAGGCATGAAAAATAAAATAATTGTCAATTTAAATCCAGTAAAAGAAAATAATTTTTTTCAACAAATGTATTTTTAGATAATACTTTGATATAAAATTGACACCAAATGCCCACAATGACCCAAGCAATCCACACATAAAAAAAACAAAACAATTAATTACATTTGGGGTACGAAAATTGAAATGTCAGGGAATATGTATTGAACACATTAAATTGAATGCTTTCTGAAATCCCATCTTGGTAAAGTCAACTTTAAGACCCTATATGGATAAACCAGTCATATGAACTACTTGGGGAAACTTTATGTACCAATTTGTTTACTTACTTTTTATAAGTGGATTAATTGGTTCCGTGCGAAGGGGAAAAGAGTGAATGACCAGCCTATGTATGCTAGTCACCAGCTTCTCCAATGCTAAGGCCAGCATATGCATGCTATTGGTAACTCGCAAGAGTACTCTCCTTTTCATTTGCCAGCACCAGCCACTAAATTTCCAATGCAGGGCTATCATTGATCAGATCAGTAGCTGGATTCAACTTGGATTATCATAATCATGATCTATGAATGCTTCCTGCCTCCCGGGACAAGGAAGTAGCTACTGCTGAGTTTTCAATAGTCCTACTTTTGTCACCAATAATTCGCCATATCATTGACATGTTCATATAAAGGGTGCAATTTTACAGCAGAGTTGGTGCCATGGCACATAAGACGCAATATAAATGCTGGGTGACTGTTTATTTGACATTTTTATACATATGGATGGTTGCTTTTTGTATGACCGTCGCCCAGCTTAATAAGTTAAGTAGTGGTGTCGGGTACAGACTATTTGGCCTCTTCCTCCAGTAAAAACCATGCACAGCAAACATCTAAACTCATGAAACAGTGTCAGATGAAGACTTTTGGTCTTCCCACACCCTTTAAAGAAAAGTCAGATATAGAGTCATATAACAGGGATAATAAAGTATTTATGCAGCAGAAATACTTGTTATACAATACAAAAACTTAACCTTGTTTAAGTTTAAGATGACCCTGAATGACTTTTCAGACCTCCAAGCATTGAAAAAGCAGAAAATGTCTATCACAATGTAACAACAACATCCTTTATTGTTTTGCCAGACATCAGAGTATCTTTTGCTATAAATTAGGTAATGTGAGGGTTAGTGTGGAAATGGTAGAGCCAGATCAGGGTGTCAGGGAAAAATAGCATACAGAGAGGAGTGTTTATCCAAACCTGTTATGTATACTTGACAAACCTCAATCATAATAATCATAATCATCAGTACCTTCCGAGCTGTCTGAAATCTGTTTGCATTGACTGAGCTGCGCATTACATAGCTATTTCAGGGAGTAAAAAGCCTTACTGCGTGATAACATTCTTTACAGGTTCATACATACAAACAAATATGTTATCTTGTATAAAGCTACGGTAAATCATGAATTTCACTCCACATTACTAACATATTCTTCTTTTCCATTCTTAAGGTGATGACATAACAGCTCCCCTTTGTGTCAGCATGGAGAAATGCATCGGTTTGCATCTGTGTCCACAGGAAACAAAAAAAGCATGAAAAGGAGGGAAAAAAGCGAACGGAACGATATGGAGTACTATGAATCTGAAGCTTTCATTTACCATATATATAAATTTTTCATTTGAAAGATTTTTCACTCATAAAATACTAATTTGGATTAACTCCTCATCGAGGAATCATGTCTCCTCTGGTACAGCAGGAAAGCAGATCTCTCTGAGTGTATATAAATAAAATTATCTCTTACTTTAATGGTAAGTGGTGGCAAAACCCTGATTTAAAATGCATGCTGTTGCGACTCATTTCCACTTTTAATTTCCCCTTCATGTCCAAAGGCCTCAGAACGGTTTGAGCAGTTTAAAAAACAGCATAAAAGCCTTTTATATAGTTTATGTACAGAAGAATCACAGTTGGTTAGTTTATGAATTTGCATCTCTTTCGCTATCCAAATAGCTATGAGTAGCAGTTCTTGAAAAAAGGACAATCTTCTTTTAAATCTCCTTCGGGCTACATATTGTTTACAATACCAGATCTGCAGCGTCTTGCAAAATTGTACTCGTATCCATTGTCTTTTTTTTCTGCAACCACAAATTTGAGTACATTCTATTGCCATTATATGTAAAAACTAGAGCATACTTATAAGGTAAAAGGAAAATCAGACAGTGGTTCACTTTAAAATATTGCCTTTGCAAAGCATTAAATTAATGGCTGCTAAACATAAGCCCACACATAACTTTCCGATTTAAAATGTTAAATGTTATACATTTCCTACTAGAGTTAAATGCCAGTTTTTATTTATCAGAAAAAAATCCTAATAAAGTTTTTTTTGACAAAAAGTAATAAAAAGGTTAAATATTTTTGCAGGGCACGATGCCATTACTCCAATGATCATGAACGTCGAATTTTCTATTCCATTGAGGATTTTCTAATGTGTGAATAAATGAATCACACATGAACAACCATAATGGGGGGAAAAAAGACAAAAAAATGTTAGGAGGAAAAACACCATTAGGTTTAGTTAGAAATGTGACTGAATCACAAAGAATCCTATGACTGTAGTCTTTGATGGATGTTTGTGAACAGA
Source organism: Orestias chungarensis (assembly GCA_032876305.1). Classification (NCBI taxonomy): domain Eukaryota; kingdom Metazoa; phylum Chordata; class Actinopteri; order Cyprinodontiformes; family Cyprinodontidae; genus Orestias; species Orestias chungarensis. The sequence continues at coordinate 6,086,817 of JAVLVB010000557.1, read as the reverse complement.
TTTTTAGCTTAATGTTTGGAAAACTGTAATGGAAGACAATTTAATGGAGACCTCAAGACAGCATAAATTTTAATGATTTGCATATGCAAATTCATACATAAAAATAAATGAGGTAGAAAGCCCTAACCGTGTTAAAAAAAAAAAAAAGGCTTTCGGCCCATATAATCAACCTCTTCATCATTTTCCAAAACTTGTAATTTATTTAGCTTTCCATGCCCTTCCTCAACACCCAATCCCAATTTTATTATTTTAATCTGGTTTCTCAAAGCCATAAAAGAAAAAGGAGTGAATAAAATCTCAGGTGTAATATAAAACCAAATGCATTAGTTGACAGGGCACTGAGGAATGTCACATCTATCACGCAGTGCAAAGTAGGGGGAGAATTGATCTCTCTCCATTTGGACCTCTTTCTCCCCCTTCTCTTTTGCTGAGCTCGTCAGCATTAGGCTCCACTGCCTGCCCCCATTACAAATGCATCAGTATGCTCGGTAATACCCGTGTCCGCTATTCCCAAACGCAGCCCCAAAGTCGGCTGAAGGTTGTCAGCCGCTCATGTAAATGAAGCTTGATTGTAATAGTTCTAAGTGGATTCTGCCCACACATTCCTGTCACATTTGCTCATTGTTATCTGTCCCCACCCCCTCCCTCCCCCACCCCCACCCATCAGGGTTTAGGTTGTAAATAATAAAATTTGTGTCACTTCCCAAATTAGCCAAACAGCTTATCACATATTTATTGTGCTGTATCACAACTACTTTTTTGTGCTTATAAAAGCCACAGCAAGTCAGACACAGGCTTTTGTAAATGAACTTGGAAGATTACCAAATCTGAAAATTAACTCGCAGTGTTGCGGTTTCTTTACACTCATGCATATGAAGCTTTTACTCGTTGTTCTCTCTTTTTCTTTATCGATAACTTGTGCAAGAGTGAGAAAAGTTATTTCATAATGTGGCAAGCTGGTCTATTTAATATCTGAAAGAATGGCCTTCTTGAGCAGCATAAATAAAAGTTAATCTACACAGACTACCGACCAATATACATACTACACACAAATTCAGATCAATCACTAGATATTCTTGTAAAAGATGTGTTAATAATTAATATAAAAAATCATTATTTCTTACAACAGCTTAATTAAACAATGAATAAAACTGTTAATTTAATTATTCAGTGAGAGTAAAACCCCATGACAAGAAGCAACTGCACCCTCACACCTCTTTGGGTTCGGTTCAATGGAAATGTCGTCTGGGGAATACAAACGGGAGAGTGCATCGGGTTTCCAGTTCTTGGAGCTGGGTCTGTAAGAGATTGTCAGATTGAACTGTGAGAAGAACAGGGACTAGCGAGACTGTCCATTTAGCCTTTTAGTTGACTGTAAATAGGAGAGATTTTTGTGGTCAGTCCATACCAGTACAGGGTGTTCAGCATCCTCCAACAAATGGCGCAACTCCTCCAAGGCTAGCTGTATGGCCAGTATTTCTCAGTCTCCAACACCATAGTGTGGAGACACCACAGGGATGGATTTTAATGGAGTAGCAATGTTGCTGTAATCTGTAATGTTCCTTTCTGGTCTTTCCGCCTTTTGCCCTGTGACTCTAAACTACCTGTCCATTACACGTATAAACACGGTTTCTTCTTTGAATTTGTCCAAACCATCTCACTCTGGAATCCGTGACTCCAAGCTTCACATCATTTAATATTAGTGGTTCACATTGCCTGTTCTGCGCGGCTCCAGGCTCCTTGGATCTCCTGACACTGATTTTATTTACCATTTTAATGACATCTTAGTCATCTTAGTCATCAACATTTTGGGCCAGAGGGGGGAGGGGAAGGGTTTTTCCGTGCCCCTGTTACCTGGGTGCTGTCCTAGGTGGGGGGGAGAATACGTCCGCGGGCTCGGGCGGTGGAGACAGCGTCCATGGGGGTTCTTCTTGTCCTGGGGGCTGCCCAATGGGCTGCCCCCCCCCAACCACCAACCCATCCATACCTTGAGTGAGTGAGTGTGACTGTGTATGAATGTGGGAGGGGGTGAGTTTGTGACTTGGTGTCCTCTGCCTCCCCATGCTATTCCCGTGGGGGATAGCATGCAAAACTACGGCAGCCAGAAACTCATCCTCCTAGCCATGATGCTGAACAGGACACGGGGGAAAAATTTATATGAGTGGTTCTTCTGGTGCACTGATTCCTCGCCCTATCCATCGTTGTCACTCATATACCTAGACAACTTAAGCTCAGCAATCTGTTTCTCCCTTGTTTTTTTCGAAATTGTCTAATAAAAGTGTACAGTCTAAATGAATATCTATATTTGCCAACTTTGCCAAAATTATCCCTTTCAACACAGTTTTAATACATTTCGGTATTGCAGTTGAGGCATTATGTCAGTGCATGCCAAACACGGGCTGTAAAATGTACTTATATAGAAGTCAGTAGACCTAAACGCATTTTAGTGCTTTTGCCTGTATCGAATGTTGAAGCTGTTCTGTAACTGTGTTAACAATGCAATTGGGGTTCCTTATTTTGTGGTCCGTTCTGATCTTTTGTGTTTTATTCAACCCTTGCCTCCATGGCCCAGTAGCCATTTTCTGCCTGGGTGCCTTTAAATCTGATTCACAGTTACCTAACTCATGAGAAAGAAAGAGCTAGAGAGGCAACATATTGCCATGGTGAACCCTGAGGTGCCGGAGATAGAGGACCAATACCACAGATTTGAGAAAGTGCCACTAT